>JAODTK010002794.1:0-20529 GCA_026419785.1 Sclerodactyla briareus | reverse complement strand
ACGTCGGGTCCAAATTCCTAAGAGCCCTGAAGGTACGGATACTAGGCCCTCATTATGACCAAACCTCAGCCATGACGGTGTGCATCAAAATTTTGTAGAAGCATTTTTGCATGATTTAACATGGTGGGCCTTAGGGCCCACATTGGACTTAGCAAGAAGGTTGTAGAACACCCCCAATGGCACTAACCATGAAGCATTACATGTAACTCTGAAATAAAAGTCAATTGGTAGGTGTGGAAGGAGGAATGATTTCAAGTTATATTGGGTGAAATTCAATGAAATGGGCCCATGGGCCCAAGTGGGACCTGGGGATATATAAAAAAAAAAACCGGAACACCCAAAGGTACGACTGATAGACGTCCATTATGAGCCGAAACGTTCAGTACTGTGCACCAAAACTTGTAAGATTTTGCGTAATTCCACATCGTGGGCCGACCGACACGAAGGATGAGGTGGTGTTCCGTGTGCAATGCTATTCAAGCACGAGGACCGCGACAAATATGTGACGACGAACAAAAGGCACGCAAATCAGAACCACCACTCTGGTGTTCAAACTAACTACACCCCCCCCCTCCCCCATATCAACACCAGGGACCTAAAAGAGGCCTTAACTAAGCATTGGCAACGTTATAAACGGTTCTCCCAGAACTTTCGCAATTGTTCCCAACAAAGCCCCATAATGCTCTATCCCAAAGGGCACAAACTCTCAGAGATTTACTAGTTAAATCCAGATTTCCACACGGGCATGCACACGAACAAACAGAAGGCGAAGACGATACTCTTCTGAGGATTGATTCGCCAGCATATAACAAAATACTCAAAGTTGAACCATAAACAGAGACACCGCCGCAATACGGTGCACCACTGATGAAGTCCCAAAATAATACCGAGGGCAGAAAATATACGTCCGATTTCAAAGGCTCAAGCCAACAAAGCTAACGCACGTCACATACTGCTCCTAACATGCTAACCTCCACCAGAGAGGACAGTATCACGGAACGAATGTGGGGCCTGGCGCGGCGGGAATGTAGGCTCGCGATATTTCGGAAACTAGGGTTACCATTGTGTCGTTCGATATAATTTGTTGACGATTATATCGGTCGATACCGTGTAGCGTCAAGACGATATTTCGTCGGGCGGCCTAAAAGCGTCGCTACCGCCTGACTCGCCTTCATACCTCCCCCGTACCAGTCCACGAGTCAAAAAAAGGCTATTACAAGGTGAACCTTGTTCAAAATAGGGTGTAATCTACCCGCCCGTTTAACAAGTTCACTGACGGACTATCAAATAAATGGCATACACTATGAGCAATCTCGAACTTACCACGGAGTTTTACCAAATTCAAAAGCCTCAGGTATCACAAAGTGGGTCAAATTGTTCAATCGGCGTCATTGTATACAAAGCCTTTGATATTGGAGAGATTAACGATACCACTTGAAGCTTGTTTGCACCAACTTTCCAACTTCAGCTTACAAGTCAGAGCCAACTGAAAAGTGATCAAATTTTTCAGTCGGCTATTATTATGTATATTATAATTTAATATATGTGTATTTTGCCTCTGAATACAATATATCACGAAGAGCTAGAACGCCGTTGTAACCCACAGGCGCGCATGGACACTCCTTTGAATGCCAAACCTACTATGTTGTTAGACTTCCTCAAAGACACATGTCCGACTTGGTTGAGCCATGTTGTCTGTTCAGACGTTTAGTGACAAAACACCACGCCCCCCCCCCAACTCAAACTCCAAACGGCAACCCACGCCACCAAGCCACGGATATTAAAGTGGGTTACCCACAGATCCAGCCCAAAAATCCGCTGAGTCGGTTTCCCAGGTATCAGGTAGCCTCCCATAAAAGCCTGTTCGCCGGCAAGCACAACACTAAGATGGGACGGAAACCCCCCCCCCCCCCCCCCCCATTACTACTTACACCTTTTACGGACGTTTGTGAACCCTGTAACCAATAAACCATAGATGTGATTCGAACAAAAGCTTCTCGAGTTTATAAGGGTAATTTCATCATTCAAAGGAAATTACCCATGTTTCACTAGAAGAGTTTATGACCATTGGCCTCATTTAATAACCACAAGAACACTATCTTAATTAGAGGGTACACGAGTGACAGAGGCCACACTTGACGCACAACGCCCTTTGATTGGGCCTATCAGTCATATTCTGGCGAGTTCTATTTCTACGGGAGTTCTATTTCTACCTCAACGCAAACTCTGAATTGGATTTCTGGAGCCTGACTGGGTGGTACGGAATAAAAGGTCCAAAAAAAAAATCCAAAAAACATAATAGAATCTGAGGGAATAGGTAGCATCCACAGGCTTGACCAGTGAAGTTCTGTCAACGTGCCACAGGTAGCTGTTCCTCGTCTTTTTTTTTTTTTTTTAGATGTGAAAGGGGTTCTCTTCAGAGATTGAGGTGCAACAGACGAGTGAGGGAAAGACGGAATAATCAACTTTGCTATTCAAAATAGGTTACAGTTTTTAGCAGAACAATTTTGGAATTGGAATAAACAATCCTTCAAACCACCACATTATATAAATGGTTCAAATGAATTAGGGTTGCGGCAGTACTTAAAGGATACGTTCATTCAGTTCCACTTCCAAAGACCACGCTCACTCACTTCGGGGATGGTTGGGTATACGTGTTCTCCATCATTCTTCATTTCGGCCTGTTTCCCAATGTCACCTCTCTTCGAGACGAAAACCAATTATCCCTCGTCTCAAATGCTATTGGGGGGGGGGGGGGCGGGGGGGGGGGGGCTTGTAGTCTGTGCTGGAAAGATGTGTTTGGTTTCCGTCAGAGAAGTATCGATAAACTGAATGTACGCTGTACGTGCGATGTTCGAGCAAGCCGGTGTGGTCCATGATCATTTACACAATAACATTAATTTCTCTTTGACGTGAACCATGAACCGGCTTATCGAGAGCTATAACACTCACTTATATATTACTGTGAAACATGTCGTGGTTTCCTCGAGTAGTTTCCGGTACGGAGTCTCTGAAAACTCTAATTGCCTAACGAATCGCTATTTGCAAGATGCATAGTATGTCTTGATAGAAGATGGTTTGAAATGAGGGTGGTGTCGGGCATGTATTTTGGGCTATAGTGCCACTAACCATAACTTTGCGGGGAAGGAAGGGGGAAAAGTGAAACCGGAAATAGCGATTATGACTGACAATTTGAAAAGAGGGTTTGCAATATATATATATAATCTATATATATGTGGAGCTTTGTAGCTTAGAGAACATAAAATCTTGAAAATCATCTTCTCTCTGCCTACAACAATTGCAAAGAAGTTTTGGCATGCAGTAGGATCACAAATACAGATTCTTGCTTAACCAATCCCATACGCCCCGAGTCTTCATCTAGTTCAGTGCCGATTAGTCATGTTCGAACAGGAGCTTTATCTGTTTATCAGTTGTTTTGAGCTTGCTTTGACCATTTTTGTGGAAAGACAAAACTGGAGATTATGGCATTGTTGTGAATTGCGTGATAGAAGTGTTTTAGTAACGTCATTGCAGTTTTATCCAACAATGAAATTAATCCATCCAGTCACAGTCATAGAAGATGAAATTAAATCTTATTTCCTGGACTTTTTCTTCACGAATCGACTTTTTGTCGGCCGGTCCACAACCTGGTTTGACTGTCCATCTGGACACTGATCCTGAGAATTGGTCACCGGTGATGGCTATCACTGAAATTAGGCGATAGGCAGATATGTGATAAAACTTTGATCCGCTATATACCTCTAACTAAGATTTTGCTTCAGGAACCATGCTGCCTTACAACTCTTGCTCGGGATGGCTAGGTTCAACTCGGTTTTTTGGTGGATGACGGAGAATCGCCCAACGTGTATAAAAAATTGGCCGGTGACAGTCTTATTGTATATTCTATCTAAAGTATTCCAAGAAAAAACCCTCCAGATGAGAGGCTGCTGGGATTCCGCTAAGCTCCGAGCCAAACATAACACATAGGCCTAGGCCTAAGATTCTACTGCAGCCTCAGATATTCATATTTTCATTCCCAATCTCATAAGTCTAATGGTCTGACTTTCTTTCGAACTCGCACTGTGAAATAGGGGAATGTCATAAGCCCAGACCCATATTTGAGATCTAGTTATATCAATCCAATTTTAATGAATTTGAGGAATCTATGACCTCACGGAGACAATGGTAAAGCCGCTCAATAGATTTCACAGTAAATTTGGCAATTTTTACCCTGATCTCTGATACAGGAACATTGTGCACAGAACATGAAATGGATTATTCTTGAAAATCAACCCATATCCCAACCATAGTTCGTTGGTTACAGTAACAGCTCTATTTGACTCTGCCATTTACTGGATCCCACGGTCCCGCCTTCCCCCTCCAAGCAATCAGATGGCATCCCCTCTTCCCCTCCGTGCAGATCCGAGGGGATTATTCTTCTCGGAACAGTAGCTAGACAAAACAGTGCCGTATTGGCGGCACTTGGTTCGGTTTAAATTCGATCTGCCAACAATGTTTTCAAAGTACGAAACACCATACCAGATGAACATTTTTTTAACCCATTGGAAAACGGGTTATGACTAACATGGACTAAGGCTACATTAATTAATTTGACGGGTACAAGATCCGATTAGTCCTTCAAAAACGTACTGGTATAGTGGCGTATTCCCTGTGTTTCAACCATTGGCCAGGTACCTCGCTCAGTTTGAGATCAGCGCATGCATTCTCTTATCTTCCTACAAATGTACATCGTCGCATATGCCTAAGCATGAACACAAGTCCTTATGAATCTTCGGAATGTCCCTGCAAGAGATTGACGTCATAATTCTGTTGGGGAAGGGGATCGTTCTGCAAAAAAAAACGTCTGCACTCTTTTGCTTTGATGTATTTGTCGGTGGTCCACCCACGACTCCATTATACAGCCCAATGACTAACATAACTCTGTATTTCGACTAAGTGGAGCTGTATGTATATGGGGTTTTCTACGGGACAATACCAGTCGCGCAGTGTTCAATAAATTATCACACGTATAGGATATATACACATGTCTCGTATGATGGCGTAACATCTTGGGGGCGACCTACAGTACATCGCAATCGAAAAATCGTCATAAAAAGGGCGTCTCGCATATTTCTTGGACCGACTCAGTAAAAGGAATGATAATCACGAATTTGATGAAGGGCAAAGGAGGCAAAAGACATAGAAGTCCCGGATTTCCGGAAAGCCTTGAAGGTGGAAACACTACCGCCTCCCAGAATACGTTTGGACTTTCGACACAGTGATATTTGCCAATTGAAAAACGCGAGGTAGTGCTGATCGTGATATGCTAATAATTAAGGCCCCGTAACCCCCGCACCCCCCATCCCCCAAGCTTGTCTTCCTTCTCTCGTTCACTGTTTTCAGTGTTCTATCTTGCCCAAATTGCCTCAACGACCACCTGAAATTGCCAACTTCCGCAACAGGGGGGGGGAAAGGATATAGGAAAAGGAGTTTACATAGATCATTCAGGTGAAACGCAAATAATTCCCGAACTCGGACTGGATGTTTTCGGTGTGCTATATTGCCTCCCAGTTAAACGGCCCGCCTGAAATGCCAAAAAATTCAAGAATGGCTTATATACGCCAGATCTTGAAAAGAATATGTGTTTCGGTGTTCTATATCGCACCAAATTACATTTAACGCACTGTCTCGGAAATGAAACTTTTAATATACTGAATGCACATTCTTTTCGTCGATCGCCCCCAAAATGTTCAGCCATTTACGCGCTCCGCGCGCATGTAATAGTGGCGTCTTTCATGGGCCTACTAAACGTGAATGGCAAGGAAATTGACTCTGGCAACTTTTGAGATTGGGAAAATTCCATGGCCACCATTTTAATGAGAAAACTTTGGCGATGCCACTGCATCCACTCCTTAAATGGTCAGGGAGTGCCATTTCCTGCCATCTGGGAGGTCCAATTTGATGACATTTTCTCTGAGCGCTCCGTGCTCAGCAATAGTGGCGCTCCGCTAGATGGTGACATGCCACCCCTGAACATAGTCCAGCGCCCCCCCCCCCCAAGTGCCGCTACTAGAAAAATCCGATTACACCACTGCTGCTATTCAGACCAACTGATTGTAGTCCACATCTTCCCAATTGGGTTATAAATACGACAAAGTTAGGAAAATCGCATGATCCTTCAAAAAACCGTTTACCTCCCGTTGAACTTTAAATGGCCTTCATGTTGTCAGGACTAACAATCCACCGAGTTTTTTTCAAATCCGAGAAGTAAGGAAACCGCGAAAAACAAATTTGAACCTCTGTGACCTTGAAACCATCGTCATGTTATTCGGGCCAACTTTTGTCCACACCCACTGATTTCGCAGGAATCGATGAACTCATATTTTCATGTGAAACCCATCAAGTAATGGCAGCAGACATGCATTGATACCCACTTTCAAACTCATTTGAGGTTTCACTAGGGCGGACAGTGTACCAACATTGGCGTACATCGGGGGGGGGGCTCGTTTTGAAGTGAAGTTTCAACACAAAACTGATATTTTTCTTGGCATTTTCGTAGAGGTTTTGCAGGCTTTATTTAGGCAAATATTGCAGCAGCATGTTTTCAAGGGGCCATAAAAATTAAACTTATATTTGTGCCAATAGGAGGATAGGCAATTTATTATTAGTAGTAGAGTATAAGTAGTAGTCGTAGTAGTAGTTTCCCCGATTGATCATCTGACGCGGTAACTACATTTTCAGAAGAAGCTAGTACTAGTGGATCATTCCCGTATAATTGTAATGAATTCAACGCCACCTTTTAGACCTCGAGTCGCTCACAAACGGGCTTCTGTGTTCCGCTCTAAGTAAGGTGATACCAATAAATCATTGGTCTGGAAACCGCTGGAGCGGAGGTGTCCGGGTGTCACCAGTCATGATCTGTTTAGAGCGTTCCGGGGTTGGTGGGTGATCGCTTTCTGTGGACAGGGGAATGGCTACTCTTACATTTCCCTGCTGTAGCGGTGGATTTGGTAGTAACATCATTTGCTGCCAAACATTCTTAATATACTTATGATGGGAAGAGACTTTTTAGGCTCCATGATATTACAATGGGCGATATAACATGCGTTCTCTGCTGAAATCGCGGTTCATTGATACTTTGTTGCTACTGGATCACAGTATTGGAGTTCATTTGTTAATACGTGTCATCGAACATGGCCTTTGCGTCATGAATATGAGGAGCAGTGATAATCAACTTCAAAGACGAGAGTAAGTGTTACTGGGGTCGCTGTCAAATGGATCGACCTTGTACATGGGGCCATGGGCTCTGATCAAAACCTCATTAAACTATCACGGGTTCTCGTGTACCCCATAACCGCATGTTTAGAACTATTCATGTGTAGGCGGGTAAGCTGTCGACGTGTATATCCTCGCTTGTGAGCAATCATTGTGAAGAAATATCTAACACCTAGACTCAGCATTTCATCAGAAACAAGATAACCTTCATCACCAGTTTTGTTGTAATCCATGGAATTGGAAGTAGGCCCCGGCCCACGTTATATCCTCGCTTTGGAGCAATCATTGGGCAGAAGTGATCTAACACCACATTAAAGACCCGCCAATTCATCAGAAACCAAGATAACCTTATCCACCAAGTTTTGTGTAATCCAGGAAGTTGATAGGCCCATGAATCAAGGGTGGCCCCAGCGGGGGGGGGGGCATGGGTGAACATTGCCCCCCCCCGTCGGGGAAGCTGCACCCCCCCCCCTCGGGGAATTTTTTCCCATTCGTCGGGGAGCGAGTGTGTACGCTAAAAGTACACACCCCGACGAGGGGCGCTTGCCCCGACGTTATATGAAGCTGAAAATTTTCGGCGCGCTTCGCCGCCTCATTCTTTCTGTAGTGTATTGCAAGTTCCTCGCTGAGTTAAATATCAGCGTAACCATTTTCCTACAGACTATACAATCGTGGCATATATAGGATATCCTCGAAATGTCCCTGCAAGAGATTAAGGTTACAATGCTTTTGGGGAATGATCGTGCTGGCCGTCTACCCCTGGTTGCTCTGTGTAGAGTGGTGTGCTTCACGACGCGTGCCCAGGTATTTCCTGTGCCTTATCGGGAAAATACCTGACCATATTCTACTAAATAAGGGCGCCGATTGAGGGGCAGCTACTGTGAAGAACTATGCCCTCCACAATGTGTATTTCATTTTTTCGTTTTTTTTTTTATTCAAGAGAAAATGTTCAAAAAATGAAAACATCAAAATTGCAGGTTGTTTACCTAGGGGGTAGGGTGAGCCTCGCCTGGGGAACTTTGCCCCACCCCGCCCCCCCCGTCGGGAACTAGGGACCCCCCCGTCGGGGATAATCCTGGCGCCACCATGCCATGAATATGCAAAGTTAACCCCACGATGGACTTCGAAATGACTCAACTTTGTGGAGGAACAAAATGTCCCATCCACCAAGTTTCGATCAAAAATGACAAGTTTGGAAAATCGTATAAAATTTCGCAAACTGAATCCGAGGACCTTGAACTGACCTCCACATATGTCAGTTGAAAACTTAGTCCCTACCTACGAAGGGGGGGGGGGTGCTTCGTTTCAAATCCGGTAACTTCAACATTTCGCGTAAAGTATGCCAAATTAGAGGCCCCCAGCATTGTAGTGATGGCCCACTTTTCGAACTTCATCCGAGATTTTATAGGGCGGACATGTGTACCAAGTCCGAATCAATTGGCGAAACATTAGCGCCTAAAGTTTCCGGCGGCGGCGGAGCCTGCCGGGGACGGCGACCGGCTACACACCCAAAACCATTAATATCCGGACACTTCCAGTGTGTCGCTGGGGATATAATTACTGACAATGGACTGCTCCAGTAAAATTAAATTGAACTGACAATTAAGAAAACAATGTGCGAGGGCAAATGAGTGGGGGATAGAAATCCAATCATCTCATCATATCAATATCACTCAAACTTTGAATGTTATAATTTGTTATATCCTTGGATAGGCTTGATGGTTTCATATGAGAAAAAAATCATTCTGTTGGAAATTGTAATTCGAATCATGGTAATATATAGTATTTTTGGGTTTGCGAAATATTTTGGCCTAAATTTAGTGCGAATTTGCAGAGCTTTTGCCTTGCATGTTAACTGGGCACCATCAGCATGTGTATCATGTGTAGGTTTTATTCGTAGTTGAGTTTGTTAGAGTATAGGACAATCAAATGAATGTGGCATGACCAAAATTCCTGGTTAATGATATAGGCCTGAATATTTAGCAGAAGGAATGAAGTGTAATAATGTAAATACCACCATATTACAGTAAAACATCACTTACTCGTCCTGAATTCGGGGGCATACACAATACATAGTAACCAAGAAAATAATCATGCACCCCCCCCCTCTCAACTTCCGTGGGGCCTGCATCGTATTGCACTCAGCGGTGTCCATATGAGTCACGGTGGGGGAATTTAGAAGAGGCTACCATTCGTCCGTCTCAAGATAGAAGACCATGTATCCAATGTTGGATGGAAGTGGGGATGGAGGGGGGAAAATGGTTCATGCAATCGTAGCTAGCCAACGACAAGCATATAGTCACAACTCGCTTGGGGTATGTTCGTACTGCCCCCATTACCCCTAACGACCGGACCCATGAGAACCTCCGCGTGGTCATGTTCTAGCCTGAAACCAAGCATTGCCCCATTATACTCCTTGAAACAGTCCCTGAGCAGATTATGGAGTGGAACTGGACCAACTGACACATAACAGATTGAATATCCCAACCTCTTAAATATTTCACATTCCATGCCATCATGCTACCACCCCTTGATTCCTACCTACTGTACCCTCCATTATAAACCAATACTTTCTGAGTTAATAGTTCCCTTCAGATTACTGTATTGTCCAAACAATGTAAATGGACCCTAATCTAATAAAGTTTATCCTATATTATCATCAAAGAGTATGCCCTTATACATTACTACTTCATCAACTCCTCGGGAGTTCAAAGCCACCCCTCCACATCCCTGTATAGAGTGGATTATGCCATCTAATTAGGCTTCCCTGGCAGGAGTCATGCAGGCCCTAATGGCTGAAGTAGGACTAAAGACAGTGATACAAGGGGAGTTACCTCCCTCCCCCCACCTTCCACCCCCACCAGAAGCTACGGCAGTGACACCTGACACCCATTCATTCTTGAAAGGTGCCTGGGAGAAGTAAACAAATGACTGAGTGTTTATACTTTATAGGGTCAGTGTAGGGTGCACAGAAGAGGTACGACAGGTGATGATGAACCTCAAGGTACAAAGGCAGGTTTTGACAACGGATGAAATCTCTGTCTGTCACAGAGGGGAATACTAGTTAGGATGAATGGAAATAAAATGATTCTGAGGGGTTGGAAATGAGTAAAACATTAGTTAGTGATGCATGCTATAATAATAGCTGAATTTGCAGCATCATGCTGGCAGCTAGGGTGCCCAAGACTCTAAACCATTCGTAAAAATGGTTTTAGCCGTACATCTTCTGGAAGCTTGTTGCAGAAATTTATTATTTGACAGTTTTTGGTCCATAAGTTGACCTTGAATGAACCTTTGATGACATAACGGTTTTATGAACAAAGGAAGAGAGTCCGATCGAAGAGGGAGTTGGTCTCCTCCATAAAAAAGGGGCCAACCCCCCCCACAAGGTCTTCACATATCCAAAAAAACCAGTTTCTCCACATTTATCAAGACTCAACCTTTAACCACATGACCCCCGACAAAGAGGTCAAATTGGGGTCAGAGGTCACACAAATGCAGACAACAATTATATCACAATGGTGAACCTTCCAGCCTTCCACAGATATTGGAATTTCAGATTAGGCCAGAAAACAGTTTTGACCCCTAAGTGACCTTGAATGCCTTTAATGACATGGCAGCTTTTAGAAATTGTAATCTTATGTGATAATCCACTCCTAGGAGGCATTTTTGCCTTCTGATGAAAATGCCAGTGGCGCTTTGCCAAAAGTACTAAAATAAGTTTTGACCCCTACGGACCTTTGATGACCTTAATGACATGCGGTTTTTATAAATTGTTACTCTCTATGTGATGAAGCATATTGCATTTCCAATGAACACGCCTAATGGTATACTGCGACGAAAAAAGCGAGAAAAAAGCTATTTAAATATTAAAACTTTGAACCCCGTAATACCAAAGTATGCGTCCGATCGAGCGGGGAGGGTTTCCTCATGAAGTACACAAAGGTCTAGCACATATCCAAAAAATAATTAGTTTTCGTTTTTGTTTTTGCCCTAACTCCTTAAAAACAGTCCGGGGATTCGTCAGAAGAAGACGCCGAGTACTCTAATTCGTCAGAAGTAACGGAATTTAGAAATCGGCCGAGTTTTATTTCATCATGAATAGGCATGATGTGTCTTACTACAGTCGCTTTAAATAGTGATAGCATACGGTAGTGCGATGTAGATGGAGAGTCAGGTTAAATGGCTATTGTAGTAAATACTTGACAAAAATTCAGGTGCGTAGGCTTTACCCAATATTATCACGTATCATGTTAAAAGATATTAATTAAGGTATGAAAGAATGCGGACACCGACGTTCATGTATTATTACGTACTTAGTACGTTCCTAATAACAAGTAACGTGCGTACGTAAACAATGTTTTCTATCGACCCAAATGGTTAATTAAAAGTTACGCCACCCAAATTTTGATAGTTTAATTGATAAAGGTGTACACGGCAATATGACCGTAGTATGCGAGTAACGTAGACGATTATATTACGTACGTGCGGACATACGTTTTAGTACTACGCCTTATAACATACGCGGCGTAGGCGAGTGTGTTAATTAGAGGTCAGTTACTTACCAACAGTTTAGCGGACGTTTGTGCGTTGTACGTAATCATCCGTACGTACTATTGGCCCTGCGTAGTTATACTTATAAATACGTACATTTACTGATTATTAAAAAGTACGTACGTACGAATATCGATTACGTAATATCCGATTATTAAGTACGTTTGCAAGTTATGGCGTTTGTTGTATTAATTTTACATGAGTAAGTGAAATTTATACGCGATATATCTAGTGACGAGCTCGACGTCTGTAATCAACGTATGCTACGTTACGTGGGCTACGTAACGTATAATACGTGAAACTACACACGGAGCAAATAGGATTGCGTATAGATTGCGATATGAACACGGAGGACCAGACTTAGAATCTTATCATTTTCTATCAGAGGCTTGTATGCTACGACTCCCACAGTTTGGACACAAACTGTATTCTGAAACAATCGCTCTATAAGAAGAAACTAATGTGCTGGTTCTACTATTTTAATTACAATCGTTAGGATGACCAAAATCTTTGATATTTCAAAAAACGGCGTGGTGAACTCTCAAAAAGGACAAGGCTTTTCGTGGACATGATAGCCATCATCAAGAGTATGACCTTTATACGATTATACAGACCACCACACGGTATGAAGAAGGTTGAGAAAAAGAATCACTAATTGCGTTACACACAAAGGCCAGAATGACTTCTGGGTAATATCGTTTTTAAAATGGCGGCGCGCCCCATGGCACAAGATTCGTTAGAGGAAACGAATATCTTTCGTTAGTTCTGACGAATCACACGGGCTGATAAATAAGCACAATTTATCAAGACTCAACCTGTACCACATGACCACCCTGACAGAGACAAATTGAGGTCAGAGGTCACACCCATGCAGGGCCAACAATTTATATACAATGGTGAACCTTCCAGCCTTCACAGATATGCAATTCTCCGATTATGGCCAGGAAACAAGTTTTTGACCCTAAGGACCTGAATGACCTTTAATGACATGGCAGCTTTTATGAAATTGTAAACTCTCCAGGTGATACATTCCAACTCCTGGGAGCATTTTGCATTGATGAAAATGCCCCAGTGCTAATGCCAAAAAGTAATTAAAATCAGTTTCGTACCCCTGCGGACCCTTTGATTGACCTTTAATGACATGCCGGGTTTTATAAAAAATGTTGACCGCCATGTATGCACCACCCTAGAAGGCCATATTGCATTTCCAATGAACACGCCCCCATTTATGCGAGAGCGCAGCTATTAAATTAAACTTTGACCCCTTGTAACTACCAAGCAAGTGTCCGATCGAAATGGGAGTTGGTCTCCTCCCAATTAAGCACAACACAAAGGTCATCACATATCCGAAAAAACCAGTTTCGATTTTTTTTGCCTGTACCCTCATAAATAAGCACATTTATTCAGACCCAAACCGTTAACAACCAATGACCACCAGACAGAGTCAAATGAGGTCAGAGGTCACACACAGGCAGGTCAACAAATTAGATCACAATGGTGAACTTCCAGCCTTCACGGATATTCAATTCCGCGATTATGGCCAGAAAACAGTTTTGACCCATAAGGGCTGGATGCAGATTATGCATTAAATGACCTTCTGGGGCCTCGCCCTACTTGTAAAAATTCATTGGGACTATAGTTAAACCCTCTCCACCAAGTTTCGTCAAAAATCCAACAACTCAAAAAATTCGCAGAAATTATGCAAATAGACAACTTAATTAGGCATATATAATGCAGGAATCTGAATCGATTCGTGTACTCTTCATAGTTGTTATATACCTGAACGGCCATCACCAAGCATGCTACCGATCAAGAGCTATGTGTACACACGCTTCCAGGCCATTTTCATTATATGCAAATTTATGGCAAATGAGAATGGTCTTTGGACGAAAAGAGTGATGACATCGGCAACTTCACCGCACACGTCCACAAGAAGGTCCCAGCATGGCTTCCACGGTTCGGGAGATATCTAACCGCACGTACGGACGGGACAGGACAGGACAGACAGACAGACGGACGGACGGACAGAACAAGAAAGCAGACAGACCGACGACAGACAGACAGACGACCACAACAGTGACCATATGTCGTCCTTGAACAAGTCAGGCGAGACAAAAATGATTCTAACCCTCACCTGCACGTAGATGATCAACCAATGAAGTAGTGAGTGGAGTGTATTAGGTGGAATGCTGCACCCAGTACCACAGGTTAGATGACCTTCATTATATTGCAAACAAAAATAGGCCCTACTGGGGGTGATTGATAATTGACACAGACACTTGAGTATATAGCTAATTAAAACTGACAGGTAGACCAGAAGAAAGTAGGCCTGAATGATGGACTTTCCATTCACCCCGAATGCAGAGTTGATGAACCATAAAACTGAAAACTATAAAACTAAACACTACTGCCAAATTCACCTGCTGAGCATCGGACCCACCACCAATATTCATTCCCAACTTGGGGGTACAACTGCGGGGGGATTCCCTATACTGTTGAAGCTCTATGGGTATGGGAGATGGTAAATCAATCAATTCCTAATAAAACCAGAACTTGTCCCGCTCCAGTCTGGTGGTGTGAGAACATCCCAGTCTACGGTTCACAGCCCGCAGTTAATTTATGTCCGATAGGTACTTAATCACACGGTCCCGCTGGACCCATGCATAGCTGTGGTTTATGTAGCGTGCTGCGGTCTCCTGTCTCCTATTTCTGACCATTTTGACAGCCAGGCCAGTGTGACACTAATGGATTTCTCTACATATTCTAGTCTCTGAAATTCTGACCATTTTCCCAGGTATATTTACTGTCCTTTCCTGTTTAATAGGTCAGGAATCAAGTGGAAACGTCCGGAATAGTCAAGAGGTGATACTTTTCTGACCTTTTCCGACTTACTAGTGGTAAAGTTCACTTGTTTTATACCACTGTATACCAGAGTCATCACCAGTGCTAGGAATTCGACCAGCAGGTAACTAGGTCTTCTGTTCTTAGGCTTGCTCTCTCACATCTTTCTATCTATCTATCTATCCATCCGTCGTCTGTCTGTCTCTGTCAATATGTCTGCCCAAATAGTGTCAACAATTGCCTCCTTACCCCAACAGTCTATTAATTGAAGTTGATAGATGTCGACGAATATGGCAAGCGGCATGTTAATAAATCGGAAAATCCAGGATCTCGGTCGATAATCCAAGATTCTCGAACACAATCCAAGATTTATCGGTTGATAAACTTGGATTATCGATCGAGAATCTTGGATTATGCTGTTCGAGAATCCAAGATTATCGAAAATATTTCGATAAATCTGGTTTATCGGCCGAGAATCCAAGATTATAAACTGATAAACCTGGTTTATGATAATCTGGATTATCGATCGACAATCCAGGATATCAAGAACAATTGCGGGATTTCGGCGAGAATCAAGATTTCGGGCGATAAACAAGTTTATCAGTTCTAACTTGGCTTCTCAACAGAATAAACCAGTTTTATCACCGATAATCTTGGATTTTCTGCCGAGAATCTTGGATTCTCGACGTAATCTTGGATTTTCGACCGTTAATCTTGGATTATCGACGAGAATCTTGGATTATCGGTCGAGAATCCTGGATTTCCGATTTATTGAACATTCCCGCGTGCAATAACCCGAACGTGGACACAAGGTTAATTGACCCATGTGACATTTTTGACCTTGTGGAGGTCAAGGTTAAAGGTCATCAAGAGGGCAATATAGGCAATGATGTGTGCCCAATTTCAACAACGTATCTTCTCCCAATTTTACAATGACATTAGATTCTTTGAAACGGTGTCATGTTCTTATGTAGTCCTGTGTGTGAAAGTGTTCCAGTCAGCTGTTCGCAGATATTGAATATCCGGGCGTAGAAACGGGGGATGGGGGGGGGGCAGCCCACACTCAAAATCTGGGGGGGGGAAAATCATTCCGCCCCCACTTCCAAAGGCAGAAAACCACTTTTTAGTCAAACCAGCTATGCTGTTGAGTATTGGAATCTGCAGTCACTCTATCTATCCTTCTACCTATCTATCTATCAGTGTGTTAACAATTGCCTTTTCGGGCTCCCAAAACAGTGCAATCTGGGATGGATTTGTCGGCCAAACTTGACGCAATGTTCATGACCCATGGGAAATATTGACACTTTGAAGATCAAGGTCAAAGGCCCTGTTGCAGGGGCAGTATGGCCATGAGGTGTAAAATTTCAAAAATGTATCTCCTCCTACAAATTTGTGGCACTAGTGCTGATGTTCGGTCATTATGACAGTCTAACAGCCCGGGTTACCCTTCGGGGGTCAGAAAATTTTTGGTCCAAGTCCCCACTCGGGCCCAAGACCCATTTTATGAAATTCAAACGATTAGTACAAGAAATGCATCTCCTCCCACACGATTCACGTGATGTTCTTTAGGTTACATGTAATGGTCCTTGGGTAGAGGGCCATCGGGGGTGTCGGGGAATTTTGGGCTCAGGACTCACTTGGGCCCTAGGGCCCATTATAGATTACCATTAAAATCTGTAGATCCTACAAATTTGGACAGTGCTGATATTCAGTTCGTGATGGTGTCTAATGCGTTATCTTTAGGGTGCCTAGGGAATTAGGTACCAAGGCCCAGTGTGGGCCCTGGGGCCAATTATGTGGAATTTCGCAAAATGCTTCACCTCCTACAAACTTGATGGACCATTGCTGACATTAATTCTAATGATGGTCTGACAGTGTACCTTTGGGGTGTTCAGGAATTTTGGTCCAAGGTCCCTTGGGCCCGTCGGGCCATTTTATGAAATTTCACACAATGGTACTTCAAATGCAGCTCTTCCCACAAGCTTCAAGTTGATTTTCTTAACGTTACTTGTAATTGGGTCCTTGGATAGAGGGCCATCGGGGCATACTATTCCCACAAGCTTCAATTGATTGCTTAACGCTTACTTGTAATGTCCTTGGTAGAGGCGCCATCGGGGGGTTTTCGGGATTTTTGGGCTCAAGGTCCAGTTTTGGCCCTTGGGTTCATTATATAAAATACTGCTAAATCTTGTGTCTCCTACAAATCAGCTTGCCACAGTGTGCTGAGGTTCGGCCATAATAATGGCTGATAGACATACCTTGGGGGTTGTTGAGCTTTTCTGTTCCAAGTTCTGACTCGGGCCCTAGGGCCCCATTTTATGATATTCACACAATGGTGTTCGAAATTTTGCAATCTCCTCCCCACAAGCTTCAATTGGTTTTCTTCAAAACGTCAATGTACTGAGTCTTTCGTAGAGCGCATTTGGCTCGTCCAGAAACAGAAATCTTAGGGCTCGAGGCCCAATATTGGCCTTGGGACCCTTCATATGAAATACTGCGAAATATAGTATTTCCTACGAATCCATTGAACAGTGCCGATTGTTCGGTCATGAGGATGGTGTGATAAGCCATTACCTCATGGTGCCAGGGATTCGGGACCCATGGCCCAGTGTGGGGATGAGAGCCTGTCATGTGGAATTAGGCCAAAATGCCTCCTTCTACCAAGTGTTGGTGCACAGTACAGTACTGACATTTGGTACCGATGATGGTCTAAACTCGAAACCTTGGGGTGTGTCAGCGAACTTTTGACCAAGGTCCCACTGGGCCAGGGGCCCATTTTTAGAAATTTTGATGAATTAAACACATTCGTACTCGAATGCATCTCAAGTTCCAATGGATTTTCTTATATGTAATGCTCCGACCTTGGTAGTGGTCATCAGGTTTTGTTCAGGATCTTCTGGCTGAAGGTCCAATGTTTGTTCTCAGGGCCCATCATGCTAAATCATTTGCAAAATGCTATATTACATATTTTGAAGCACGGAGTCAGTGGATGTTCATCATGAGCACAATCCCCAAATTTGAATTCACAAAATTCGAATTTCCGTATGCTTCTATTCCCTAACTGGGGCTGTGGCCTATCAGCCCTACCAACCCCCCTTCCCCCAATCACCCCCTCCCCATCACCCCCCCACCCCCTTCATCAATGATTTCCAAATTACAAATTGTTGAAAAAAACCTAAATGCCACTAGTAACCCCCTATAAATTGAATTCCTTGTTAACGTCTCTATTTCACCATAATGGTACTTCCCACATTAGCCGCAACCACCCCCCCCCCCCCACAATTTTCCACCACCACACTTACTATGCATGTCCCAAAATTACAGTTTTATGCAACTTCCATTCACTCATTCAAGTAAGTATGTTTGGACATGAACTACAATGTTGTAGGACAATGTCAGAATTAAATTAAAAAAAACAAGGCACCCAATGCTTAAACAAATAGCACTGGGGGGATTTGCCTGTAGTACACTAGAAGGAGTCTGTTGAGTTGCGAGTTACAAAACTCCCCTGCATACTGCAGCCTAGAGTGTGGTCAGCCTAGAGAAATTGTAGGTTTTTAGTACATGCATGTACAAAGTGATCGGAAGGGAGATGAATCGAAATAGGCAAATCCATCAAGGGGATGACCCCCCACCCTAAAAATGTGCAATATTGGGGACACTTATATGATGATATAGATGGAATTATGCTAATATGAATAGTACAACTATCTGAATAAAATGCAAAATAAGAAGAACAAAAAAAAAAAAAAAAGGCCGACTCACCGTCCACCCCTCCACCCCTAAAGACATGAATGCAAAGTTTGTTTGCAGATGTGGCAGAACTGCAATGTTGTTGTGGAGCTGGACAGGCAAGTTAAGGTTTGCGGTTTGGTTTAGCCTTCAGAATTTTTGAATTTAGAGAAAAGTCAATAATTTAGAGTAGCCTCCTTGGCAGGCGCGGTTCTAGAGGCAATATTTGGGGGGGGCTATAGATTTGGTAGACTATCTAGCGGAGCGCACATAAGTTGGAGCGTAGCGTACAAGATTTTTTTGAAAAATCTCGGACTGCCGATCACCGGAAACGGCCCCCGCCCTCTCTCGATTCCATCGGGGTGTTGGATAATCCTCCCAGTTAGAGCAATATCAGGTTCGGTTGACAAAAGTTTTAGAGTGGGACATATTGAAGGGGATCCATGATTGTGGGACTTGCTGTCTGGCCTGTGGTCAAGCAGAGGAGGAAAGTTCTTTGAAGTAGGTTTGCTTGGCTATTAAATAGTGGTGTTCTGTAGCATGACTTGTGTGTGTTGTCAGTTGTCATTCTGCTACGGTTTCAATTTTTGGGTGCTATTTTACTTTACAAGAAAGGGGACTATTATCAAAATAAGATAGTCAACGAGGGAATTTTTTTTTTGGGGGGGGGGCTCTCTTGGTTCTTGGTTTGGGGGATTTTGGGGGGGCTGAAGCCCCCCAAGCCCCCCCCCCCGTAGACCGCGCTGCTATTAGGCTCTGTATAATAAAAAAAAACCTAAACAAAGGCAGTGAGTATGATCCATCATGAGAAATAGAGTTATTAATTAGAAATCATTTGCCTTCCACCCCTCCTTGAAAAAACTAGTAGGATTGAACGAATCAGAATGGAATAAGTGGGCCAATTGCAATCAGTATATAAGATTAAGAAAAAAAAAATGAGTGTTTTGGAAAAATATACAGTTGTAATTGCAAAATTCAGCAACTGCCAACCATCCCCACTGCTACCCTAGCAAGTGTAAGGCACTCTATACATTCAGGAATCATATAGAATGATGCTCATATGGGATCTGAGTTGAACCTTCCCCCGAGAAAAATCTGTGCTCTAACCCACTCCCCTACCCAGTAGTATTGTGTGTTAATGCTCGTATGAATGTGAGACAAGTTACCCTCCTTCTGAAAAGGTTGCATCAAAGTACAATAGAAAAAAAAAATTACCATGACAACAAGCGCCCCATTGAGGTTGGGATAGGCAACTGTGCAGGACGTTTGCATTCATTTATAATTACAATCTGTGCCACATTAGCCCACAGACCCATGCTTTGTGGGAAAATGCCATAGATATAAGTAAATGCAACACTAAATAGTGTTTTCTCCACTCAGAGTGGCTTGAAAAGAAGTCACTTTTGGGGCTCGAGGACATTGCCCAAAAAGCGATGGCCATGCCCTTTGGGGCTCCCGTGCCTCCGGCACCTCTCACATTGATTGGCTGCACCCATTGCCAATGTGCAAAGCATCCACTACTGTATATCCAACCTCTGGACTATTGCTAAACAACAACCATGTCTGATGGTTTGAGGAGGGGAATAATAGGCTTGAAACACACTTCACACAGAAACTACAAGGCTAATTTGAAGCTAAACCTGCAGATAATTCTCATTGTAACTAGCTGATTTGTCCTCGATATAGCAGTATGATCTCGGTACCATACACACAAAAGGACGAAGGGGTATTAAAGTAGCCATCATTGTGTTTGTAACACAATTTCACCCATAGTTCAATTTCTCTGCCAGTAGGCTTCTTCGATCTTACTTGCTGAGTACAAGGCTTTTCAATGACATACAGGAAGCCACTCAAGCCTCATGTGGAATCCTGGTTATTTTGAGCTTTGATAAAACGCTCCACTACTTTCTTCTCAAGAAAGTGGTCAAATGATATCAAGGAGGGGTGAAACCTGTTCCCAGGACAACCATGTTTTGTTTCCATCCAACAGACAATCAGTAGTGAATCCCGAATCTGGCACTTTCTCAGAACTTGGGGAGCAAAAGATTCATGCGCATGTGATTGTTTTTACAGCCGACTGCGGACTTATGGGTGAATGAAAACCATTCCAGACAGGACCACCTTAAT
>JAODTK010002788.1:0-172539 GCA_026419785.1 Sclerodactyla briareus | reverse complement strand
TCGTTGTAAAATATGAGTACAGGGTTAGGGAAAACTTCATGTTCATATTTTTTGTGCCTAAATATTCCATTTAATATCTGTATCGGATACCAAAACTACTACTACTACTACTACTACTACTACTACTACTATATACTACTACTACTACTAACTATCATTATATTATATTAGTGATAATAAAATAATATTATAATAATATTACAATTTAATATAGCGATATTAAAATAATAATGAGGCTGACGATGAACTTGAGACAAATAACGTGGCAATGACATAGTATGCAAACAGAAATCGTAAAAAAAAATTACAATGTGTGACACTATGCTTGCATTTGATTGTTGAAGTATTGCTGACGCCAGACATAATAGTAGATAATATGCAACGGACTTTCAAGGATTACATAAAATAGAGCCTTACATTCACGTCATTCTCATGTATATAGATTTTTTTGTTGATATTGTATTCTTCAACAGATCATGTGCCGATATTGTGAGACACAGAGAGGATTTCGTTGATCTGGGAGGTGATTTTATAAATGAATTATATATTCAGATTAACGTATAATTGCAAAACCGAGAACGGCTACAATTATGGGTTTCTCAGATGTGGGTGAACACTGGCAAAGGAAGGCGTAGTCTTCCTTCGGCACGACTCTGGATTATCATTCCCGCTATGGGACGGTAACGATTTAGTAGAGATTGTCGGCTAGCGGCGGGTCGTCCATATAAATAAAATTCTAATGTGCGCTAATTCAACAAAAATGGAACTGTTGGCCGACTGGTCTTAGACTTCCAAGAACCTAATGTTTGTTCCCTATGGTATTTATACTTGCCGAGCAGCGGATCGAACCTTGTCAAGCCCCGACAAGGGTGTTGCAGACCTGATACTGAAGCGATTTGCGGAAAAAAAAGCAATTGCATTTAGCGGTACCTTAATGTGGAGGTAATTACACGCAGACGCGCAACTGCGAAGATTACCTACTGCGAATTACCTCCCCGCGTCTGTCCCTGCTCCAATCCCTGTGCTGAGCGTGCAGCGAAAAAGGCAACAGGTTCATACATATTTGCAGTTTTAGTATGACCCGACCGGGAATCGAACACGGTCTCCAGGGGGTAGGCCGACGCGCTGCCAACTGTGCAATCACTCGTTAAAGGATGGAGGGACTGGTTTCCTGGCAGGAACAGGAAATATGGTATTTGTGTTCTTATGTTGGGTTTTAATATCCCATGTACCCCCAGTTCAACCCGTTTTTTTCAATCTCTTCAGTTATTTTTTTTTAAATGAACAAACGATAATCTTTATCCGCGGATTGCTCCCAATTTGAGCATGTCACTTGCACTGTGGATTGACCCATCGCTTACTTTCGTAGCAATACTCCTTGACCTCAGTGATTTTAAAATATATATGCTACATATATCTGAGAGACTAACTTCAGTAAATTGACAAAAAACATCGAACATGTTACGAGACATGCCATAGGCAACCGAACGTCCGGCCAGTCACGTTAGGTAACAGTGGAACTGTGTATCGAGTAATGTCATAACAGTACTATTTCATGCACGATATAGCTATCAGAGGCGTTATTACACAAGGTGGGGGCGGATTATGCACTGAAAGCTAACGATGAAATTTCGTTTGCAAACAAACAAATTGCAAATTTTTTTTAACGAATCGACTGGCAATACCCATAGAACAGTGATGGAAAGATAGACATAAATCATAGCCATGGAATTATACCTTCGATCCAATCCATTCAATTCAATTACAGCCGGAGTGCACTAACGTAGGTTTTCTGGACATCCCCAAGTAAATACGTCACGGAGTGGGCCCGGAACTGTTGGGCTGCATGCCACAGTAAGTTTTTGCTGCCGATAAGTGGCGTGGTTCTACGAACATAGAAATAATATTTTCCATGCCAATTTTCAAGCGATGTAGACCCGAGAACGCTAATTAATTATACAGCGCGGACCATATATATTATATATATATATATATTATATATATATAATGGTTGTTTTACTCAAAACCTCAATCGCTATTTTGCATCTAGCCTATAATTTACGTAGCATTGTTGTTTTATAGATTAGAGTTTTGCCTTTTCAAAATTTTATTATATATATATATAATATATATATATATATGGTCCGCGCTGTATAATTTATCAGCGTTCTCGAGTCCACATCGCTTGAAAAATTGGCATGGAAACTCTTATTTCTATGTTCGTAGACCCGTGAGGACCAGCCGATGTAGTGTTTTTTTTACACTCTTGTGAATGCTGTGTATAATTTACACTGCAATGTCGAACTAACACACCCATCCTGAACAACACAAGGATAGTTGTGCCTAGTTACATAACATTTTAAGGGAATTTGTAGAATTCCGCCAAATTAGCGAACCTCCCCCCCCCCCCCCCCCCGCTCTCTGCAGAAGGGGAAAGAACGCCTAATTTGCATACGAAGTAGCCAAACAGTGTTGTTGGCAGGTCTCACAATAATAGTTACTGGTATTTCTCGTCAGTTCGCGCCAATGCTGAAGAAGAAGATGATGACGTCAGGGGTAATGATGATCACGTATATGCCCTTAAAGGAGAAGGTCAACTTTTGGCGGATGGTCTTCTCCAACAGTCATTTCACCCACGAACACCTCGTGAAGATGCTGGATGAATTTGAGCGTTTGGCAGAAGAAGTGGAAATTTGAGTTCCATATTCTTAGGACTATGTCACTTCGCGAGTGTGATCTTTCATCTGGCTTGCCAGGTTGTTGGGCTCTACAACACTCAGGCCGTATTGGTACTATCATCAAAAATGGAACTGGGTATATGGAGCACGGAGTCTCATTGTCATCCGAAAAAAATAGAATAACATGTACATTTGGGGGGTGAGCTTCCTTTTTTTCGGCTAAAGACTTCACCCAACCAGGCGGGGGTACAGAAGAGCCACCGTGGTACTGGTTACAAACCAGCAAACACAAAACGTTATCATAACATTTTAAAAACAGCTCTGAAGATGTTTAAAACGTTAATGTGGCGTAATAAAAAAATATTCTTATGACGTTTTCAATAGGCGAACTGTTTTCAACGTTTTATTGATGTCATATCATCGGAATACCGAATGAAATTTCGCCACGAACGTTCTAACATAATTATACCTATAAAATTATGTTTCAGACTTTAGACGAAAACATTTTCACGACGTTTTAAAAACGTTTTTGTGATTGCTGGGAAGGAAGTCACAACCTATAAACCGTTTAGTGGAATATCAATAAGCACCAACAAACATGAGACTTCTCTTTTTCTTGTGCGATCCTGCTCAATAACTGTACGAGGAGTAGATTGTCGGGCACAGGAGCCGACTGCATATTGGTGTTTTCTTATGTGTGTGTTTTACTGTTTTATGTGTGTGTGCTCTATTCATTCTTCTCCCTTCTGTGATTTCTCAATGACATCTGCAGATGCAGTCGGAATACACCTAATTTGTATTTCCAACAAAGCGCTCAAAGCGATATTCCTGCTTACCATATTACGGAGTGTTAGTATAGCTACGGTCGATTTATGGCTATGTGTGAAATAGGTATAAAAAAAAAGCCCCCACACGGGGGACTCTCGAACTCGTTTTTACTGTAAGTGGAATGCCTCAAAAAGTATGACAAATTCGTCTGAATCATGTTCTGGTAGTTGCAGCCATGGGATGGTAATAGTCGCAGATATATTGTCATTTTACCAGGTGTTTTTACCTCTTACCGCATACCATTATCAATAGTGCCCATTCAGTTGGGACAATGAATGTTCCTTGATTGAGTATCGATAACCTTCAAAATACCGTAATAGCTCATAATAAAGAACACACACCAATACCTGTTATTGTCTCGCCTGAATGATATTCGGGAAGAGAATTGTGTCACTATGGCGCGCGCGTGTTGGGGGTGTGCGGTGTATGTGTGTGTGTTATGTCAAACTTATCGTTATTAAGCCAGGGATTTTCACAAAATTGGGGCCGGTTATGACGAAATTTTGTGTTGTAGCATCGGGGTTGGGTGTACCCGATCTGATAAGATTTTGGGCAGCTAAGTCACCGATTAAGTTGGGTAATTAACTTATTCTATGTAATTATGTTGAAGATCGTTAGCAAAATTACGCAAGAACCGTATGTGCTACAGTGATGTAGTTTGGCATGTAGGACCTGATGACATGTAGATGAAATGATTAGATTTCGCCTGAAATATGCTATTTGATGTGGTTATCTGAATTTGCATATTTTTGCGAATTTTCCAAGTTTGTCGGATTTTAACGAAACTTGGTGGATGGGTCTACCATGGTTCCCGAGAAATTTAAAAGTGAAGTGAGGGTCACTGGAGGTAATTAATGGGTCTAATTTGCATATTTTATGCAATTTTTGAAAGTTGAAGTTGTGGTGGGATTCCACAAAACTTGGATCCATCTTGAAATCCCCCAAAAAAAGGGACTAATTTTGAAAGTACAACTGGGGTCAGTAGAGGTCAGGTATGTGCCTAATTTGCATTAATAGATTCCAATTTACAACTTGTTAAGAATTTCGTCAAACTCGGTAGGTATGCTCTGTTAACATTTTCTGGATCTTTTATGTGTGTGAGGTTCAGGAAAAATTGAATCTCATCATAAAATAGCTTCTGTTAGAAATGAAGCACTGAGGAACGAGTAAACCATAGCTCCTGCGACAAGACTGCTGTTTATAAGATAAAATTTTGGGGGTATGTGGCATTTAATTTGCATAATTATTCCAATTTCCAACTTGGTAAGAAATCGCCAAACTCAGTAGGTATGGTCCGTACTTTTCTGAATCTTAATGTTGATGGCATGAATTTGCTTGAATCCCATCTATAATAGCTTCTGTTAGAAATATAAAGCAATGGGAGGACGAGTAAACCATAGCTCTGGACATTTGTGCTGTTATAAGCGGCCGACCAAGCAAAACCCTCTCTTACCCCAACCAATTTGATTAGTTGATTGACATTAAAAATACGGTAACATTATTTGCCCTCTCTTCTGCCTGGGGACTGGGGGAAAATGTGGAGGAGTTCCTTAAAGATATATTTTGAGACTCCTGGGCTGCTGCGTGGGGATAGTTGGGTTGGTTTGTGGGGGAGGCGGGGAGGGTGTTTTTTGCTGCCTGGCGAAGGGGGGCGGGGTGGCATGTCCTGCTGCTTGGAAAATAAAAAGCAATGAAAATGAAGGAAAGATTTAAAAGGCAAAGAAAGCCCGGCTGTAAGGGGGATTAAGGCACATTTCAAGTTGGATTTTGGGTCAAGAAGTGAAGTTGACTGAGGGGATGAAACCTTTTTTGAAAATTTGGGATTTTAGGAGAAGCAGCCGGTGGGGGGCGGGGTCGCATGACGCATGAAGAAGAAAAAAACAATTATATTTGTTTTAGGAATTTTGGGTGTGTTATGTGGAAAGATGTGATGTTCGTTGACATGACCATGGTCTGCATGAACTAGGTGGTTGTGCATAGTGTTTTGTAGTGTAGTGAATAACAGAAACCAATGATTTCGCGCAACTAGGCGCGACACTTTTAGGGATGACTTTGTTTCCTTTCCGTCTGCCAAAACACTAAACAGACCATTGACAGGGGTGACTTGACGGGAAGATATGTTTCAACGTGTGTGTCATTCATTAGTCACCTTATAGCTAAGCTAATTAGCCGACAATTTTAACACTGACGTCTGGTTATTAATTTTAACGGAACATAGTAAAGTTGTGGTATGTTAAAAACTACTTGAAGATAGTTTCACCGGTTGGCATTCATTAGCCTCACTACTTATAGCTAGCTAATTACAATTTAAACACTGACGTCTGGTTATTAATTTTAACGGAACATAGTAAAGTTTGTGGTATGTAAAACTACTGTCACAGGATCTCTATATGGGAACATAACTACGCTTGGGAATTGGAACCCCTTCTGAACAATACTTTGACAATAATTTCACGTTCATACTCTAAACGTGTTCAACAATTTATTAGATACCATGGAATTAGCGATAGGGCATAGGGATATGAATTCGACAACGAACTTCGACACCGCATTCAGCATTCAAACATGGTTCTATGTTTTTACAGTAATTTCTATTCCTATTCATATTTTGGTGTCGGAGCGGCATTTCTTTGAATGTACAGTGTAAAATTAATACTCAAGGTAATAAATAAAGTAGCGCTAGTTGTGACAAGACATTGAATGATGCTGATGTCAGTTCTTCGAAAACCTTTCCGAAATCGGAAGATTTAATCTGTGCTATGAATACCAAAGACTTCTGAAAATTGAAAATTATGTCGCTGTACACGGTGTTCTGTAAAACGGAATGGTAAAAAAAATGCAGAGACTCATTCCTGATGGCAAATGCCTTTTATATGCAAAATATATTATTTGGAGTTTTTTTTTCTTGGGGGGGGGGGTGGGTGGTAAACCATTGATAGCAAATTGGTTTTTAAATATTGAATCAATATTATTGCGAACATTCCCTGGCAGATTTTTGTTAAATTTTTTCCAAATATTTGACAAGAACATGTGAGGTTTTAAAAGGAGCAGAGCGAGTATAATTTGTGTATATATTATACTTGGATACCCAAGCGTGACCTATTTCTTCGTACTTGTTTCGTACCACAGCTGAACCCGTTTGTGTGGTACTGATTTATTCGTCACCACGTCAGACGATGGTTGCGCCTGATACCAGGCCATCGTGAATGGAATCATGCGATCGACTGGGGACACTGGCTGCCACCTATTTTCGTTTGAATAGTGAATCAGGAAACCGTTTGTAACTCTCCTTCCTATACAGGATCTTGCGGGCGCCCAGCTCCATCCACCAACCGTCTCGGCGACCCATTCCAACCCACTGGGTCCCGAGTTGACAGAACTCGGTGGCCATTCGTCAGCTGGAAAAAAAACAAACAAAAAACATTCTGATGACGTTGTATTTAGTTCACATTTAACTGAACGTAAAAATGCCGACCCCCGAAAGGCCTGCTAAACGTTCTAGTAGCGTTGTAGTAACGCTTGAATCACCTCTATGCTTTCATCGTTACTATTGGCTGGGGAACTTTTATCACTAGAACCTTCACTAGAACGCTTTTATTAAATTAACCAATTTATATACTGGTCATTCTTATCATGGACTAGTCGCCTTACAGGGAATTCATGGATTTGAGGTCGAAGCGGATGATGAGCTATATGCGGAAACCTTCTGCTATATATTAGGTTGGATTAACTATGGTACTCGGTCAGTGTTATCATTGAGAATGGTAAGCGCAGTCTGTCATAAATGTGACCCAAAAGTGGCGTTCCATGTTATTGATGAGGTGGGTCATCTCGATTTTCAACCAAGAGGTCATCAAAGGGACATAGTAGCATGATGATAAAGCATAATAATAAAAATTATTTAGAGGACATGGTGAGTCCATCTTGGAAAAAAAGGAATGCAAAATGCATTCCCTCAAATGAGGAGCATCACATTTTCTCCAAAATACAAATTAAGAGGTAAAGGATATAACCGATGCTAGCCCGAATACATGATAAGTCCATTCAGCTCGTGAATACCGTAATCACGATTCTTCCACTCGTGAGCACGGAGCAATTATATTAACTAGAGAGGGCGTAAGACTGTTGTGTTCTCCGCTGAGCGTGCCGTCAGACACCACAAACTCTAAGTGAGGAGGTCCGATATTTTGTGTAACATCGTGAAACTCATTAAGTTTGTGTACCACTTAATCTTGTCCGCTTCCAGAAACATACCATTGGTTGCTTCACCGTATTCACTTAATGTCGTAGTGCGGGAATTTGAATCATCTTCAGTGAGTGTCACTCTATTTTCAACCATACTCATGTTTGCTGTATATGAATATTGAGGCGCAGAAACAACATCAACTCGAAAATCTAATTTGATTGCGTTGGCAGAAACATAATCTAGGCCTACAATACAACATCACGGAGCGCAAAAAGCCAATTGATGTTAAGCTCGAATTAAAGAAAGCTGTAAAACGAAACTTATTCTTATATTCCTTTGAAATGCAGATCGAGTCGCCCATTTAACATGTCACCATGGCACTACTGTTAAAGAGGGCGCTGTCAGGCATAGCGCTTCATTCCTGCATAGGCTAAGCCAGTAAACTGGTAAAAAAAAGTCGTGAAAATGGGAAATTGAAAAAAAAAAAAAATGAAAACACCCCGTACTATTTATTCATTCAAATAGAGAGGATGAGTGTTTTTGTCATGCAAATAATTGTTTTCAATTTCAACATAAATCAACTTTCACGGTAATTTCCAATGAAAACCCTCCGTATACTAATTTACAACGCCTTGCGTAGAGGAGAGCCATAGCTGTCCGACGTTCGGCGCTCGACTAGTTTGACTGGAATTGTTCCAGTCGTATGATCAACTTGAAATCAATTGTGTGAATTCATGTTCAAATCCAGGTTATTGACCTTGGATTACCTATTCATGCGTGATATATTTCGAATGACTCTCGATTTTTCAATTGGGTGTATCGAATTGACGCCACTTTGGATCAACTCAAGTCACGACTGTACCAGAAAAACACACGTCATTTCTGTTCGGTATAAACGAATTCGAAAAACACACTAACATGATACGCTCCTGTATACGCGTTTCCTAGCAGGCCCGTGCGGAATTCTAAAACGCACAAAAACAACCCGCCGATCTCCTCGTGCATGGTACGCATCTGGATTAAAGTCTATTCTGATCTTTTTAACGTACGGTTTACAACGCCTTGCGTAGAGGAGAGCCATAGCTGTCCGACGTTCGGAGCTCGACTAGTTTGACTGGAATTGTTCCAGTCGTATGATCAACTTGAAATCAATTGTGTGAATTCATGTTCAAATCCAGGTTATTGACCTTGGATTACCTATTCATGCGTGATATATTTCGGGATGACTCTCGATTTTTCAATTGGGTGTATCGAATTGACGCCACTTTGGATCAACTCAAGTCACGACTGTACCAGAAAAACACACGTCATTTCTGTTCGGTATAAACGAATTCGAAAAACACACTAACATGATACGCTCCTGTATACGCGTTTCACATACAGGCCCCGTGCGGAATCTAAAATTCTAAAACGCACAAAAACAACCCGCCGATCTCCTCGTGCATGGTACGCATCTGGATTAAAGTCTATTTTGATCTTTTTAACGTACGTTACCGCATCTCGAGAATGTTTAGAGATGCAGCTAGCGATTTGAACAACCAGTTTGTTAATTTTCCTACAGTCACCGCTCGCTGTACCCGCACGAGAGTTCCGTCGTTTGTGTATTGACCGTAAGCACAGTGAACCGTGTGTTTCAAAAAATTATCTGGGCGCTCTCCGAGAATTACTGAAGTTGGACCACTCAACGCATATTCATAGTTCCAACTGCGTATGTCTATTGATACAATTGCCCTGTCAAAACTACGCGAGCTTCGCGGAATCCCTAAAAAAATTTTTGAAGCCGCGGTTTCCATGCACGCGGGCGGGCGTACGGGCTGGCGGGCCTTTTTTTCTCGAATCGGTCATGTAGCGATTTTTTCCGCCCGCCCGCTGTTCGCGTGGTATTTCGTAAAATCGCTTTCCCGGGATTTCCTTCCCTCACTCTTACCAGCTTGTCGCCCGATCATTGCGAGCATAGGACATTTTTATGTTCAAATTAACGTCTCAAACACATTCATAACTTTTTCATCAACACTAGGAATTGAGAATTTATCCAGAATTTCTCTTTTTTAACGGCCAGACAACTATTGAACACATATTTACATGTTAAACCGTGATATGTCAGTATTTGCTAATTAAATCTCCAAAACCTGTCTGGGCCGTAATCGCGTCGACATTTAAAAAAAAAACAATTGGTTTTCAGATAATAAAACACGAGTTTTTTTTAGGTTTAAACACTTATTATCATCATTGTTTGAATAATAGGATAATAATAAAAGTAACTTTGGGTTGGGTGACCATTCGCGGTGGCTACGGTCTTGCGGTCATAGCCTCATACCTCGCAGTCGAACGGAGGCTGTGAGCAGACGTATACTGTGCAAGCCATGCGGTCCACAACTTTCGTACGTGTTAGACAGGAATCAGCCTAACTGAGTGTGATTTTACGGCCACAATTGCTATCGACAAACACCCCGTGTGACGTAACGGGAGGGATCACACAGTACAGGTAAACTCAGTCTGTATCCAGATTCAATGCAAAAGATATAACCTTTAAACGTTCTGGTAGCATAAACATAGGTTGGAATCAAATTGAAAAATAAAAACAAATTGAATTATTCACCAATATGAAGGAATCCATGAGAATAAATATCACTTTCCATTTCTTTGTTATTAAGGTACAAGTGCATGGACGCCTTTACCCCCCCCTACCCGTGACGAATGTATCTGCCGTAAATAAACTGAAATAACTCAACAAGCCAACATGTTAAAATCTCGGAATTCAAGGTATGGAGTTCTGATATTCTTATGGGCCACTCCATATACCAATTGTAGTTTCATGATTGAAAAAATCGAAGTTTGGGCGTACCCCTTTTTCTAATTATAGCATACGATTGAGATCCTCGAGAACAGGTACTATTCGCTGAGCAGCGTAACAGCTTTGTGACGTAAAATAATTCCAGGAGAAGTGTAACTTTAACAGATATTGCGAAACCTTACGCTACTATAATCAGACGTTATTAATTCGGTACCCCCCCGAACATGACTGATGCTCGATGCGAGTACACATTACACCTTTGAAATCCTCAATAGAGGAATAATTATTACCATACAATTAGTTCTGGGTCGTACCACTACTGATGCACAACTCTATCTGACTACGCTGTAGATTTTTCTTGTTCCTGTCACGTTTCGGTTTCAATTTCAGTTTTAAACTGGTAAAAAACGAAGACGAATAGGAGAATAACATCTTCAATATTTTTCATTAATTATATCATTTTTACGGGCTGTTTATCCAATTTTAGATAGTTGAGGTTGATTTAAGTTGTCATTTAGTGATGCCACCAATCAACTTCAAGCCGCGATAAACATCCACTGGAGAGTTTAACAGAAACAGACAGTTCACAGACATGTCTAGTGACTCCTTGTCATATTTGCAACAATATCGAAATTGTGTTACTCTTTGAACAGACTCAAACTGACATGAGATAACTGATCTATGCTCTTCCTTTAACGAACACATCAAATTCGATGTTGATCATTGCTTACATTCTCCAGGCATATCGTAACAGCTTTCCTAGAAATCACCTCTCGTAACCTTGAATTGCTCGCAAAGGAAAAAAAAAACAGCTGTTCTCGTCCATCTCCCTCTACATTCCTAAGTTGGATGATGTCTGTGGGCTCCAAATATTACAAATAGGAGTTTTTTTTTTTGGTTTTTTTTTTTTATGTACTTTTCCCTCTGTTGACGTTGAATAATCTTGAAATGAGGTTCTTCATTTTTATATCTGCAATCTATAGCCTTATTTGAGCTTGGTAAATGTTTACGTTCCTGAATATCTACCAACAAGTTTCTTTTTTCTCGAATTGACTGCTCAGTTGAATTCAAAGGCGCGGTCACTTATTGGAAGTTGGGAGATCTGAATCAGTAAGGCAGCAAGCAGTTTGTGTGTGCAAATTCATCATCTGCGGAGGCTCTCATAAACGTTGGCACACGATCCCACTGTATCAGTGATTGGGCTGCTGCCTATGACACCCATCTCTATCTGACATTAGACTCTTCTGATCGGGCGCTGTGTGAGTAAGACGGAAGCATGTATCACCGATATTGGATCATAGTGCCATTCCAATTTGCTTGTGCTGAATGATGAGACGACAGAGTTCATCTACATCTCGTCACACTTTAGTAACTCTTCTTGGCATCCTACCATCAAGTCGGCAATTCTGTTGTTAACCTGTATCTGAAGTTCGCAATTTAGGAATGCTATGGACTTTTCCTTTTGAATGTCTAGTCATGTGCGAACCCTTTGTAAAGCTGCCCTGTAGCAATTAGAATGATTGGGGACATTCGCCTGTACTTCGATCAGAAGACCACCACCACGCTGATCCATGCTTTTGTCACATATAGGCTGGATGCTTTTAATTCCTTATTATTGGTCTCCCTGACTATCTTATCAACAAGCTCCAGCGAGTGCAGAACATTGCTGCTCGTCTTATTCTCTGTGTTCCTCGTCATGAGCATATCACTCCACTGCTATACAGGCTTCACTGGCTCTCAATAAGGCAGAGAATTGCCTTTAAGATGCTTCTACTCATATATAAAGCAATAAACTGCATAGCTCCTAGTTAGTCTAATTCAGAGCTTGTTCAGCTGCATGTTCCTTCCAGATCTTTGAGGTCATCTTCCAAGCAACAGCTTAAGGTCACGGTTCGCTCATCCACCAAGTTCTACGGTGGTCGTTCATTCGCCTCTGCAGCGCCTCCCTGTGGAATACCCTTACTGACTCTGTCCGTCTGGCTCCGACTGTAACTACTTTCAAGTCTCGTCTCCAAACGTTTCTCTTCGCTCAGCACTTTCTGTCTGACTGATTCATTTGTTATGTCTTCGTTGTGTGTTACTTTCCCTGTTTTTTGTCCTCTGCCTATCTTTTCTTTTTCTGCTCTATGTTTCTTTTTGCCCTGTAAAGCGCCTAGAGGTTTTTTTGCATTAGGCGCTCTATCAAGTCCTCATTATTATTATTATTATTATTATTAAAACATTGGGCATATCCTCTTTATATCTGCAACATACCTACTTTATTCAAAGTTGTTGCAACAAATCAATGAGTCAATCAACTGAATTACTAATAAAACACTGCTTGAGCCCGTATCTCAACTATGTCCTCTGGTAAAGGGCAAAACAGCCTCTAAAACACTGATAAATTTCACGATTTTTTATATATCTTTGCCAGAACAACAATAAAAAACATTCCAGGGGGTTGATGTAATGGAGAATCTTGTTCGTTTGTGCAAACTACATCTAGTGACTTCTTTGATTCCCTTTGACCTTTTTTGACCATAAACGTTGGCACACGATCCCACTGTATCAGTGATTGGGCTGCTGCCTATGACACCCATCTCTATCTGACATTAGACTCTTCTGATCGGGCGCTGTGTGAGTAAGACGGAAGCATGTATCACCGATATTGGATCATAGTGCCATTCCAATTTGCTTGTGCTGAATGATGAGACGACAGAGTTCATCTACATCTCGTCACACTTTAGTAACTCTTCTTGGCATCATTACCATCAAAGTCGGCAATTCTGTTGTTAACCTGTATCTGAAGTTCGCAATTTAGGAATGATTATGGACTCTCCTCCCTTTAGAATGTCTAGTCATGTGCGAACCATTCGTAAAGCTGCCCTGCATGCAATTAGAATGATTGGGGACATTCGCCTGTACTTCGATCAGAAGACCACCATCATGCTGAGCCATTCTTTTGTCACATCCAGGCTGGATGCTTTTAATTCCTTATTATTTGGTCTCCCTGACTATCTTATCAACAAGCTCCAGCGAGTGCAGAACATTGCTGCTCGTCTTATTCTCTGTGTTCCTCGTCATGAGCATATCACTCCACTGCTATACAGGCTTCACTGGCTCTCAATAAGGCAGAGAATTGCCTTTAAGATGCTTCTACTCATATATAAAGCAATAAACTGCATAGCTCCTAGTTAGTCTAATTCAGAGCTTGTTCAGCTGCATGTTCCTTCCAGATCTTTGAGGTCATCTTCCAAGCAACAGCTTAAGGTCACGGTTCGCTCATCCACCAAGTTCTACGGTGGTCGTTCATTCGCCTCTGCAGCGCCTCCCTTGTGGAATACCCTTACTGACTCTGTCCGTCTGGCTCCGACTGTAACTACTTTCAAGTCTCGTCTCCAAACGTTTTCTCTTCGCTCAGCACTTTCTGTCTGACTGATTCATTTGTTATGTCTTCGTTGTGTGTTACTTTCCCTGTTTTTTTGTCCTCTGCCTATTCTTTTCTTTTTTCTTCTCTATTTTTCTTTTTTGCCCTGTAAAAGCGCCTAGAGGTTTTTTGCATTAGGCGCTCTAATCAAGTCCTCATTATTATTATTATTAAAACATTGGGCATATCCTCTTTATATCTGCAACATACCTACTTTATTCAAAGTTGTTGCAACAAATCATGAGTCAATCACTGAATTACTAATAAAACACTGCTATAGCACGTCATCTCCAACTATGTCCTCTGTAAAAGGGCAAAACAGCCTCTAAAACACTGATAAATTTCAGATTTTATATATCTTTGCCAGAACAACAATAAAAAACATTCCAGGGGGTTGATGTAATGGAGAATCTTGTTCGTTTGTGCAAAACTACATCTAGTGACTTCTTTGATTCCCTTTGACCTTTTGACCTCATTGACCTAATGTCCTTGTGACCTTATGGGTAAGTTCTTCGTAACAACCAGATCGTCGTGTTGAACCAAATCAAAAGGCAATTGCACGACGACCTAAAACCACTCCTATCTACGTCAGTAACGTCTCCAGTATCGTCATCTGTTAAAAATCGAAGTAAGGTGAAAAATCATTAAATCACTTGATGAATGTTCATACGACATGGACTCCTCGCCACTGAAACAACTCAGAGAAATAGGGTAAAGGGAAGTTCTGTTCCTATGTGTGGCTACACTGTACCGCTCAATGTATGGCTTGGTACTGGACATTGACAATCAATAGGTTTTGTCCATATTGTTTTCAATCCTGAGTCAACCAGCTCACCTAAATTATCCACAGTGTATTCACTGTACTGTGATTGCTCGTTACCAGCATAAACACAGATAGAAACCCCTACATTTCGAGAAAGTAGGGATTATAGGCACCAGGAGTTATTTGCTTGTAGTTGAAAGGAAGTGATGTGTTACTAGAAACTCAACTTGACAGCGCAATCCAGTGTTGTGGGGTAATTAATTAATTAATTCTGACTACTTGCTGCTTAGAATAAAATTCTGATTTTAGGTGATCTTGAAAGTTTCCTTTCGTTACAGAAGTTGGCTATTTGGCAAGGAATCACTACACATAGTTGGGTTCTTGTTTCATTCCTCGCCTAAGAGAGAAGAGATCAATTCATGCATGCATCGTTCGTAGCTGGTGTGTGTCTGTCCTTGGGCGTTGTCATTTATCATACCACTATTTCCTACTGCCATGCGTCCTCAACACTGAATATGCCCCGGCCTTTTCGCGGCTCCCAGCCCGTCAACAGTACACATTGGTTCAATGAGCAAAACGATCGGTCTCAGCCGTTCTTTCCGATTGATGCCTGTAAATTTCAATGAGAATTGTTGTTGTTTCTTTCTGTACTTCCTTCTTCAATTTATTGTCACTTCTTTGCGTGTTTCTATAGCTTCCTAGGTTATTCAGCAACTACCCACATTTTTGGGGGCTGATGCTGCTTTTCTTCAGTTGCATGTTTTATGGTAATAACACGAGTACGGAGTGCGAAACGTAACAAAAATCATTGAAGTTGGAATCAACCCATCGAAAAAAAGAATCAGCCATCGAAACAGAATCAAGCTTCTAAGAAAGATCACCCCTTTGGAAAGCGGAATCAGCCTATCCAAACAAGAAGCTGTACGTCATATGATACTCCATGACCTCTACCTTGACTGGATTTTCATTGTATTGCCGCGCTCCTTTAAGTTTGATACACTCCGCGCAGTCCTGGTGCGCGGAGTGTAACAAAATCATCATGAATGGAATCAGACCATCAGGATTTGGAATGCGTCCCGGCGTAGTGATTCCTTGAAGGGTGATTCCTAGGATCTGAATGCAAGCTTACATTGGCAGTTTTTGCCATGTTCTTTCGCAATAACATATTTTTGGGAGAAATGTCTGGATTGTGCTGTCAAGGCAAAGAGCTGTTTTGTTTCTTACCGTCTTGTCATTCTATTTTAAAATGGTAAAGTTGCGCGTTGGAGATGTCTATAGGGCATCGATATGTCCTCACATGGCTCGGATCACACTTGGCGATTTGGTACTTTTTGGTTCTTTTCTACTGATTTGTTTAGGCGAGGCATGGAAGACCTGCTCTTAGTAGCGCCTTTCTAGTGTTGTCTAATTAGCTTTATAAATGAAGACTGACTGGCGTCAATAGGCAGTTCTACACTATGTCAGGTGTTTATCGCACAATTTTGTTGTAATCTGTTTGATCGTGATGAAATGTCCGGCTATCAGGTAAGTGTGACATACACATATATGCCATAGGAACATTGTTTCTCTTTAATCGGTCAGTCGAGACAAAACATGCTATCTCGATGAGGTTGTTAAGTGTGGTTGTTTTTGTTTTGTAGACCAAGGGTAATTTTTTGAGGAATAAATGGGAAATTATTCAGGAAAATCATTAATTTTTTACCCATTGTAGCTTGTAACAGCACAATTCAATTCCATGGTGTACTGATTAGTCATGACATTACCACCAAAGCAATTGCCAGACTCCATATAGTCTGATTGATTCATTACCTGTATTTAGGCCGTCCTAATCCATCCAGAAAAGAGTACATAATTAAACATTCCAGGCCATAGTACTTGTATTTTTAACCACACACTCGCCCACTTCCACGTGATTGTAGTTGTACAGCATGTATGGAAAGGTACAGAATGGATACAGCAAATAGGCCAGTATTGCACGAATTCACAGGAATGTCAGTGGTGGCGAAGGGTTGTCGGGGGGGGGGGGGGTCGGGCAAGTTCCCCGACGAAAGTCAGGACGATCAAAGATTTTCGAGTTCTCACCCTCCCCCTACGTCAAAACACCTGAATTTGCTAGTTTTGTAGGTTGTGTCAAAGCAGGCAAAACAGTGGTATACTCTTCGGGAAGGAGTTTTCCCTCCACAAAACAGAATTGTAACCATTGATCTATTCAGGGACCTTCCAAATATATCCATAAGACGTGTACAGCCTACGCTACAGTTGTATAGTTTGTAGGATCATAGGGGGAGATATATGATCTAAACTTAAGCGAAGATTAAGATATTAGATATGAGGCGCGAGAGTTTCAGCGGTAATATACGAATTTCACCAGGCCTAGGTTGGAAATAATAATACTGTGGGGGCAATCGGCACTCGTCGATGGTTGTAAATTTTAGCAATATACCCTCTAAGGCTCACCCGACAAAATGGGAAATATTGTTCGCTTCCACCCCGCTGGCGCCACTCTTGTGCATTGCATAATTAGGTTAAACTCACAGCTCCATGCATTGCCATATGAACAGGATGTAATGACCTTGGCCAAGGGCCCCTCTCATCCACCTCTACCTCTCCTTTACATTCACTGTACTGACAAACACTTTCCCCACCCCTTCTCATCATCTCCTCCACCTTCACCGCACCTATTTACATATTAATGCTCCCCTGATCCTATAAATTTTGGGGCTGGAGCTATTGATAAGGGTGATAGTGATCCTTCCTGCCCTGCAGTACAATCCCGACACCCTAAAATGTGCTACTAGCCAAGATGGCAAAAACTGCCAATCTAGTGTGCTTCATTTTTTTGTTTTTTAATTTTCGAAGAGCGGTAAACCAATATCGCGACAAGGACTCATTAGGCAAGGTTGCGTTCTGGCTTTTCCTTGACAGTTCGCTTTGGTGTGGACTAACCCTGTTCTTTTGTTTTCGACACCTTGATTCCGGTTTGGACACCCTCGTTCTGTTGTGGACGTATTGATTCCAAATCCTGATGGTCTGTTTTATCATGATGATTTGTACACTCCGCAGCAACAAGACTGGCGGAGACTGCGCGAGTGTATCACACTTAAGGGAGCACGGCAATACAAGAACTCTGTACGGTGGAGGTTCATGGAGTATCATATGACTATACTGATTTATTGTTTGGATAGACCGATTCCGCTTTTCAATGTGTGCTTCATTCTTCGAAGCTTGTTTGTTTCCTGATGGGTTGATTATATTTTCGATGGGGGGGTTTGATTCTTTTTTCGATGGGTTGATTCTTTTTTCGATGGGTATTCCAACTTCGATGAGGATTTTTGTTCGTTCGCGCTCGTAACAAGAGACAGTCCTCAACCAAACGGTGATGCTCATACCGTGCATTGCGTTAGGATTCAAATCAGCGGGAACATGGTTCATCAACGCATCAAATGTTCCCCGATCTCCAAGTATATTCCGAGACAGTGGTTTACTATGGCGCGCGCGTGTGTGTGTGTGTGACCTTTCCGTGATCGATTGTGAGTCAAATACCTGAATTGCTCCTCATAAAAACTATGCTGCCTGAGTGCGTACGTGTGTAGTTTGACAGTGGATAGTTTGTTAAAAATTAGGTTCAAGCGTGCTGGAATTTGATTTATTCAGACAAGATGCAGGTCACATGCATGCCATCTGCAGTCATTAGATCTGGTCCAGAGAATGAGGATGGTCCGGTCATTCCTCTCCATGGTTCGGATCCAATTCGACGAACTGTTCCGAAATATCTGATTTTAAAACCATAGGCCCAAGACTCAGTCAGCTGTTCCGTTCCCGAGATAGACCGCGTAGCGTATTGATTTGTTATAGGATGACGCGGTAGTATCAATGTATACTAATACAGTTTTGCACAACTTCTACACGTAAAGAAATGAGAGATTCGATAACGATGACAACTTCCCAAATATGTATATTATTTGATAACCGTCTATCACGTATATTAGGTTGTTATGATCATAGTGTCGTGATGTCGTTATGATCTCCTAACAATACCAGTGAAACCGTTAGGCTGGGTTTCCCATAAGATGCGTATGCGTGTCGGCTGGAGGTGAAAATCACATGATTAAGGAACTCAACGTTTGATTCAGAGAGATAACACTGTAGTTTTTGCGGAAAAGACCATAAAATGGCAGCAGCCCGGGCATATTGTCAGTGACTGGCTTTTTGAGGAAGATAGTCCATTAGAATTCATTCGCGGTGATACGAAGCTGTAGACGCATTGGTACCTGTGCTTATTCGCCTATTCAGGCGTTCATTGATATTTTTTTTCTTCTGTGAGCCAATATCTATCTTTGCACAACTAAAAAGAACATGTTCAAACACTAGTCCCCGCCAGTTCACGTAAATTGGCGATTTTCACATTGCGTACAGTACCTGTATACGCATCTTGGAATCATTGCCTTAGGGGGATCCCGGTTGGACTGGGATCAACGATTGGGCGCGAGAGCCCGAGTTCGCTATCTTAGATTGATGGGCGGTGTCTCCCAAGGACGGATTCCTCTGGATGCAACTCGTGGAGCCACGCCTGTGTCGGCGAACAGTGCGCTTTGATTGTAGCAATGATCACACGTACCGTAGTTTAAGTGTAGCCAGGTCACGGGCACTGGTTCACCGTTCAGAGTCTACCGTCTCAAAAATATATACGTCAATCTGACACTGAGACATATGGCCACAGACATAGGATATGCTCTCGGCTCGGAAGAGCTGAAAGTTTCCAAACGAGTCAAGAACAACAGCACCATATGACCTGATGACCTTGTCCGATAAGTGCATCATAATATTATAGGGGACTGATGAGAACCTCTGAACAAGACCTCTTCTATATTGGTGAGTGGAAATGCTAACCCTATCTGCATACTCAAAATCCCTAAAGGCTCATTATGTGCACGATGCGATTTGCTGGCTCGACTTTAGCGCGTGACCCAAATCTTCGCGTGAAAAGTGTTTTTGGGACGAGGGGGGTTTTTGTACACGCGCATCTTGTCGGTCAAAGTTCAACAAATCGGTCTTACGCAAAAGTCGTGCGTGTGAATGGCCACGAAAAATCGTGAACGACTTTCATGCCGAAATCCTTGTCGCGACGATGTTCAACAAATTTGCGTTTAAACGGTACGATTAGTTTCATGCGCGATTTCTGTCCAAAGCTCATTATGAGCTATGCGTGCTAACTGAACAATTAAGGGCCAGCCACACTATAACGATATCGTGTCGTGCAACGATCCGATATAGGGTTCAGGCCCGAGATACCGGCCTTTTAATATGACGGCTGGAACACCCTGCCACATGGATGGAGGATTGATTCGCTATTTGCCAAACCTTTCCAATGTGGAAAAGCCCTTCCCGGCGTTTTGATAATCACCTATCTCCTACTTATCGTTGAGCTCAACGATTTATCGTACGACTCTTACCATTTTTCGATATGACGTCATTTAGGAATGAGGTTTTTTTTCGAACACTTTCGATCTTGAGAATGTATTGTGTCACTGTATTAGTATTCATGACAATTGTACCACCACAGACCTTCTCCTTGCTGGTTCAGCCTGAAATCTTAAAAAGAGTCGGGTAGCAGAACGATAGAAAATCGTTATAGTGGGACCGGCCCTTTAGAGTCGAGCACATAACTAGCATAAAAGAAATGGTGCTGGAGCAACTACCCCTCGGGCAATTACCCTCTGGAAATTTATATACCCCCCGGACAATTACCCCCTAGGACAAATACCACCGAGGAAGGAAAAACTACCCCCCCCCCCAGACAATTACCCCCGATGACAAATACCCCCGATAACAACTACACCCGCAATTACCCTAGGACCTAAAACCCAGAGCACACCCGCCGCGCACCATCTACCCCGGACCGCGACAGTACCCCCAGGAGCCCACAAACCCCCGAAGTACTCCATGGATAACTAGCACCCGGGATTATAGTCATGCAAACTGGATAGCGGCGATTACCATTTGGAGGAAAAATGGCGGTCATTGTCAAGAGGAGAACACTCCCAACCTCTTTCATATATGACCGCATATATACACCGTATAGACTAACAACTACATGAGTAAAGTGAGTTAAAGACTAGATATGTACGTATTTTACATCCATGATTATACCCCGGGGACATCTACCGTCCGCGACAGTTACCCCCAGGACGAATACCCCGAAGTACTCCATGGATAACTAGCACCCGGGATTATGGTCATGCAAACGGGATAGCGGCCATTCCCATTTGGAGGAAAAATGGCAGTCATGAAGAGGAGAACAATCCCAACCTCTTTCATATATGACCGCATATATACACCGTATAGACTACTACTACATGAGTAAAGTGAGTTAAAGACTAGATATGTACGTATTTTACATCCATGATTATGAAGTGCCAAGTTGAATTGCACTCCTGTAACGGAATGAATGCACATTGATTTAGGAGTGATCCGTACCAAGAACCATAAAAATTTACTTGCAAGTCGTTCATGATCTGTACACCTAACATGGCCGTGTCATATTTCCCCTCCTACTGACAGGGCTTCAGTGAATTATTTTCCGATGCCAAGATGTAAGAATCCGCTCCAAGATCTGGCGTCGGGATTTGATCTTTTCGGGATATATGATCATTTAAACATTTCCTCCTAATCTCTGGAATATTTTGGCGTGCTCTTTGGCATCTAACCTATGACGATCACGTTTTCCGAATGAAGATGTCTTTTTTTTTTTTTTTTTTTTTCGAAACGTTTATTTCCAGGGATGGCCCCGCAGGCCGTGCTTCTTGGTTTTTACATGGCTAGGCTTCAGCCTAGTGTACAGACCTGGTCAGGCTTTGCCTACCACACTGTGGGTACCAGTGTTGTAGTGTCTCGAGACTGGTCTCGGTCTCGAGACTGGTGATGGCGCTCTTGCCGGGTGGCAAGAGTAGGACTGAAGTTCGCCTCTTCGTTCTTCCGTATTGTGGAAATTTGTAGTCGGTCTTTCCATGAAACATTGGAGCGGGTATTTCGCAGTGAGATATCGGCGTCGTCATCTCCCTCTAGCGCGACTATCGTTTGACCAGTGGATTCGTGTCTTAATGCGTACTGTCCGGGCGCCCCCGCCGACAAACGTTTCATTGAGGCGGTACCTGTGGGCTTCCAGTCCAACAAGTGGCCATATTGATGTGGAGCTGACCTTATAGACGAAGACCTCTTCAGGGGGAAATTTGAGGATTGCCTCAGTCGGAAGTCACCAAGGTGAAGGCATGGAAAAGCTGCCCTCTGCGTCCGTCAGTCGACTAGAGGAGATCAGCCTGCAAACCGCTCCCTGCGAGCAGCGATATATTGGACCAGCAGGTCTCCAACCGCGCCCTTACCAGCGCGGGAAGGGGGGGGGGTACCTCTATGGATGTCCGTCCTACCGGCTTCGCTCTAACGGTAGAAGGGAGACTGAAGGCAACTGATAATTCATATCAACTGTTGACTGTGCGTCATATTTCCTATGCTTGGTTTGCTCGACTGCAGAACCGATACTCTGCGCTACCCAGCACGTACTCACCTCTCGTAGAAGTTCATGCTGACATTCATATATATGAAAATGGAAATTCATCACAAATGAATATTTCGCCTAAATTATGCAAATTTGACACCATATTCAACTTCCATTGAATAAATATCTCAGGACCAATGGTTGACAACACTAATACATATTGAATGTAACCAACAAACTTGAACATTTGCACGAATGAAGCAAATTATACACACTGAATAACCCTCAGTACCTCGAGTATTTTAAAATTCTGAGGAATAAAGGTACCATACTCATCAAGCTTCATAAAATCGAACGAACTTCGGAATTTGGAATAACTATGTAAAATAGACACTGAATTACCTCGAATGACCCCCAATCTATGCTTAAAAAATGTTGGAGGGTAAAAGGTAAGCCATTACTTACCAACGTTTAATGAAAAAACTTCGAAATCGAGATAAATTAGCAAATAGAAACGTTGAAGACCTCCAGTGAACCCGAATGCATAATAAAGAAAATCCAGAAACTAAAGTAAACCATACCAAACAGGTTTCGTTTTTTAATAAAAATCCAACCAACTAAAGATTTTGCATTTGAATTATGCCAAAATTAGAAACATTGACTGACCTCCTTTATGACCCCCGATTTGTTAAACAGTTTCGAGACTGAATGTAGCAATGTTCCAAGATTTCATAGAAATCCGACAAATTTCACACTAAATTATCAAAGTAGGAAAACTAAAGCATATTTCCATCTGAAATCTAATCGGTCCATATCTTATAGTCTGCACCTATGTGCCAAACCGAGTTTCACCATAGCACCTACGCGTTCATAATTCGTAATCTTGCTAACGAGCCAAAAAACAAGAGTTACATATAATAGGCTTAATTACCATACTAATAGGACTTTCGTGCCCCAAAAACTAATCAGATCTGTTTTGTGCACCAACCCCCGATACCGACAATTTCATTAAATCGGGCTCAGCCGAACAAAAAGTCATGATTATGATTATACACCCCACTCATGATTATATCTCCACTTTTATCCCCATTTTGGAGAATTATGGAAAGCATGTTACTTATTAACAGCCATGTTGCAATCCTATGATATTGCGTTTTGGCGATACCTCCAACAATTGTCGATTGAACCGAAACTTTGCACAGCCTGAAAGAGAGTCATGAATATATGGCCCACTTATATAACTATATCCCCACTTACTCCTAATTTTGGATGCCGTAACACCCACTGGCCGACGCATGATATTTGCGATAGAGGCAGTAACCTCTACAAACGAATTGTCCATCGAACCAAAAACTAGGCCCCCATCTCAAAGAGAAGTGAGTGATCATGGTTATATGCCGACTCATGATTATATCCCCACTTAATCCTCATTTGAGAGACACAGGAAACCATATGTTTACCGAAAACACCCACTGAAAGAACGCATGAAGTTGCGATTAAGGCAGTAACTTCTACAACACATTGGCCCATCGAACCAAAACTCGTTTACAGCTCAAAAGAGAAGTGCTAGATTATGTGACCATTAGGATAATATCCCATTTCGGAGATTATAGTGGAAAATCGTGTCACCGTTACAGGAACTGACGCCACCCATGATATATGCGTAGGGGGCAATATCTCTCCACGCATTTTCGATCGAACTGAAACTCAACACAGCATACAGGAATCTTGATAGGTTCAAAAACTTCCAGTGGAAGGAGCCTGCAGCAGACCATTTATTTTAGTCTTCAAATTTGTATGAATATAACAAAAATTCGTAGCAATAGTGGAGGTCATTGGAGGTCAAATTTCTTATATATGCAGTCTTCCCATCTTTGTAAGGAGTCGAACGAAACTACATCTCAACTTTCATTTACAGTACAGGTTCCGATTCCATTTCGAAAGCTGGCATATTATATTCTGTTTCCTTTGCCGGAAAAGCCCACAACCAAAGCAATGCCAATAAGAGAGGGAAGAAATTGGGAGGTATTTACTTCATTACTAATATAAGTCAAAGCTGAATCATTACTAGGTCCATCATGGGATTTACCTCGGAGGTTTCTTACGAAACATGCAATGATATCATGACAAACAGTGTGAAGTCTAGGCCTTTATGAGGACGCATATCGAGCCAAAACCAAAAATAAGCTTGATTCGAGTTAGAAAAATCGGATGATTCATACAAATTTCAGCCAATTTTATGTGGAGAGAAAAAACAAAAAAAAATTATCAGGGTTTTAGTGCGATACACCAACAATTGAATGAATATCGGCATTTTTTTTTGTCTCGAACTACCCACACGACAGTGCCACCATGAGTTTCACACGTTGTGTAAGCACTATATTAAACTTTTTATATTGTGAATTCACGAATACTCTTTTACTCTGTCGACTTTCTGGAACATGCGAACTAAAGATACAACATTGCGAACGAAATTACACGTAAGCCCCCCCCCCCCCCCCCCTACGACATCAAAAATCTCAGATATAGTACTTAGCCTCAAGAGAGAGAAGAACGGTACAACGAACTAAAACTACTATGCACGCACAATATATAGCGGACACCCCAAGCTGGACACTTTCCTGGATTATTTTAGTTGTCGCTCGACCTTCAGCATAGTGGATATGGTCCGGGGTCAGCGGCTAGGGACCAGATTCACGGCGATCTGGTGATTTCTGTCCCCTGGACAGATGTCCCCAGGTTCCCCAGTGATATTTGTCTCCGGACACCTGGGACATTCGGTACTGTTGTAATAGCGGGGCAAATAGTTCAGGTCCGGGAACTCGGACGAAATCCACTGTTGCACCACCACCCCTCACCGAATTCATGGATCCATTCCTGCCAAATCGCGCTCACAACTATTGACAGTTGGTCTAATAGTGGAATATCGGAGTGTGGTTGAATTTTTTTTCGACGATTCGAACGTTTGTAGGCAGATATCCGAAACTGGTGGGTGAGTGCTTGACCCCCCCCCCCCTCCCACCTCCTGGATTTTTCTTCTCGCTTTCGAGCCCTAGTAGTTACAACTAGGGGCGGCCAACACGAAAATGCATGCTTCGAAAAAATGTCCTCAAATTAAGTTTTGCCTCGCAGGCAGATAACTTTTTCTCACTGGATGAGGGAGGGACTATGAGTACCTTCAGCCATGAAGGGACTATGCGCAGAATACTAGGAATTTTTCCACGCTACAAAATTCCTAATTCCCTAACCCTAACAAAAGAGAACAATCAATAGTAGACGAAACGAGTAACCAATAAGAGAAAAAATGTAACGAGTATGTTACGCATGAACTGCTCATGGATACACCTTCCTATGCCTAGTGGGCATGAGAGAAAATCAGTTCTTCTGGTTGCACTATCCATAGGTTTACTCCAAGTACAGATGGCAATAAGTTTCGTTTTTCCGCAAGAAACCAAGCCACCATGATGGGAAAGTTGCTTGACAAAATACTTTTCGGACCAGCTTAGTACTGGCTGTGTCGCAGTATACAGACGCGTATCCAGAGAGGGGAGACCAGGGGGAGGGGGGTGGTCACAGGTTCAGAAAATGGTGATTGAATTGCTTTATGAGTGAGCGCGATCTTGACTGACGCCCCCAAAGGTCCCCCGATTGTAGAACTGCATTGGTGTCCGATATGTTTTTTTTTGCATTTTTTTTGAAGCTATCTCTCTATGATTTTCTTGGAACAAAAACTTTCCTAAACTGCCGGGAAAGGGGGAATGTCCTAATGTAGTCGGTGACTACTGTTCGCCGACCGGTAGTTTTCCCCGTCACTTACTGTCAACCACCCGGGGGGGGAAGGAGGCGGTTAATCTGCTCCATGAGTATTATGTATGAGCAAATAGTAATCCCCTATTTTTATGTAGTATGCCTAGTACATAACTCGCTAGGTACCCACGGAAAAGCCTGAGAAGTGTGATTTTTAATATTCTTACATCGATCGCATCAATTATGCTGGCCGCTAGCCTAGGTTGAGCACCCAGGCTTCATCTTTCTCCTCATGACAAAATTCCTCCTTTCGCTAACACCCTAGGTACCGTTAGAAGGTATGTAACTTGCACATGTATTTTTCTTCTCAGTTCATGCTCTTTCCTTCACTTTTTCCTATCCTTTTTCACTCTTTCTTTCTTCCCCATTACCCACCTTCCTTACCTTACCTTCCCCTTTTCGTTTCCCTCCTCTTCTTTCCTCCAGCTTCCTATCTTTTTACCGGGGGAGGAGGGAAAACGGTACCCGCTAGGGATACGCGATCCTTCCACGTTCCTACGGGTGTTTGTTTTGTTAGGCTCTGTAGGTCAAGTCGGCATGTAACCGTTTTGTTGTGTGCGGTAATGTTTTGCCGGATGCGGCATAACTTATACCAGACAGTGATACCAGATTGATTGCCGTAGCCGTCGCCGTTGCCGTTTTTATGCTGCGTTTACACTATCTTCCCGGTTGGCCATGGCAGACACGTTGTCCGAAAGGTTGAGCCGTGGAGTTTTGAGAAAAAAAAAATGATCCAGATATTTAAGTCGTGTTAGGTCTGTTATGTTTGCTAAGGTCTATAACGGTATCCGTGTGGCCGTGGCGGGTTTTTTTTCCCCCCCTAGTAGGGGCGAAATATGCTGCCTGGAGACTCACAGGCGCAGCCCGCAGTACGTTTCAGCCCGCGGTCCACAGCGTTTTTTAGTATTGCCACTGTGTTCCTTACGGCATATCACGTTCAGATGGGGGTTCCCTTACCGTTTCTCACCGTTTCTGTTAATTTTCTGCAAGTTCTGGGCCCCCAACCCCGTTTTGACAAGTTCTTCATGTTGCAGAAGGCTCTTGCGACCGAACGATGTGACGTGTTTGCAACCGGGGGTATAGCTTTTTGGCGTTTCTGCTCACGATATACAAATATGCCAACGAGAATCAGCAATCAAAGTGTGATAGGAGGACTTCGATCGAGATCACATTATGAATTGCCAAGAAGACTTTGTATTTGCTTGCTGCTGGGAGAATACATGTGTCTTTTGCCGTCAGTGCAGGATCAGCAGCAGTTCGCGCAGAGTGTATTGCAGGAGGACAGGAAAGACAGGGAGAAGACGAGGAAGGCGGATGAGAAGGCAACAAGAGGTCCACATGGGGTTCGCGCAGGGTTGGCAGGGAGACAAAGGCTAGCAAACTTGGTCACTACGAAACGTTATTACAGGAGCTCCCGCGCCAGGGTGTCGACACTTTCCACGAAACTATCTGAGGATGGGGGGGGGCCCCCCCCCAGCAGAGGCTCTTCGACGAGATTTTGCAAAAGAGTGTGAAACCAACAATTGGAGACTAGACACGAAGTTCCGCTCTGCCGGGAAACACCAGATCGCCCCGTTCCAATGCGCCAAGTCTGCGCCAATTCCTTCAAGGACCTAGACGCACTATCACGTTTGTTGCGGTTTTCCCCGTTTTATACGATCTACGTGACTGCCGTGCAAACATTTTTTTGGACAGTGTAAAACCATCTGGTTACGCATTCCCGGTGTATCAGGGTCTTGTCCACGATTGCTAATGCCCGACCTTCTGGGGCTTGTGTCAGTCTACCCGTTATGGTCACGGCGCCTTAAAACTGGAACATAGGTAACGAAGCGTTGCGTTGCCGTGCTGTTGCTCTGTTATATGTGAAACGAGCTTGGAGAGTGGTGGGAAAGGGAGGGGGGAAATTTTGGAAAACTTATGTTTTGAATTTGAATTCCTTTTTAAAGGGAAAAAACTGACTGTCTAGAACAATTTGTTCTGCCTTACGATGTAAATAGATCAAAATGCGGCTTCTTAATCTAGGACTAGGGACATACTTTGTTGCATAGACGATGAGGAAAAAAATCTATTATAGGCCTATTTGCGAAAGAATTGTTCCTCCAAGCTTCCAAATATTGGAGTATCAAAACGTGACCAGCTGTGGGTACCAGAATGTGGGCCTGCAGGTAAATACTTTGACGGAAACAGTAGAATGAGAACATGAAAATGAGCATACAAATACAGCAGATCTTCTGTATGCCCACAATTTCAGAGTTCATACCTCCAGTTTCGACGGAAACTGCACTTGACAGGCTCAATAGCTCCCATCTCCATGTGTTTTTTATTACTTTTAACTCTTGGTTTGCGTGGGATCCCAGGGGTCTACCGAACGGTCTCCGGCGGGGATCGAAGGGAGAAGCCATAGGCGTGACGGGACCACTCCCAATTGGGGGGAGCAAAAAATTTGTACCCGAATGTTTACAAGACTTGGAACTAACGGCGCGCGCGAAGCGCTGAGGAAAAAAAAAAATGCATGTTTCTCGGGCATTTTGCCCAAAATATATTGTTCATTCTTATCGTGGGTGGTAGAGGCTGGTGGGATTATTGCATTTTGATTCGTGATGGTCTCCATATTTAACGTCACGACATATGTATGTCCAATTCCTTTGAATACATGGACCTAACCATCTCTTCTTCTGCACGTTTTTCGCAGTGTGGTCCTATACGACCCCCACAGCAAAAAGAACTAGGCTACTTCTCACTGTTCTTGAGGAATTCTCTTCCCTCCTGGATATTTGACTGTCGGCTCTACCCATCTGTTAGGACTGGGGATTTCAACATCCATGTTGATGTTGTGAATGGACCGTGATGCCGGTAGTTCTCAACTTATTGGACACTACAATCTGCGCAACATATCCGTGACCCCACGCATACTGTAATCGCATGCTGACATATCAATCTCCAGGGAGGATGACGACCTGTAAAAGTGTCCTTATACAGCCTGGCTTACCATCAGACCATTATGCAATCAAGTGTCGTCATAACATCTGCCGTCATGGACCGTGACTCCAAGAAAATAACGGCCCGTGTACTACTATGTCAGCTGATGACATGTACGCCAATCAGACCTCGCTTCGCTCATCCTCGCTATGACCTCGATTCCCTTGGTCCGGGAAATAACAAAAACATTCTGACTAGTGCATTCGACAGCCATGCACAATTGGTGCATAGAACTGTCATTTTCGTTCCTCATGCACATTGGTATTCTGATACTCTTCGTGCTGCCAAGAGAGAGCTTGCGTCGTCATGAAACTGCAAGTGGTTGAAGTCAGACGTGCTGTAGATAAGGAAATTTATATGAAAATTGTAATCTTACAAAAGCCTCATTGCTAAGTCAAGCCGATCTATCACACTGATCTTATCTCACGTCCGCTCAAAGAACTTCTCTGTCATCAATAAACTCACGTCTCCTAAGCACAAAGATCGTTGCCTGTCATGATGAAGCTGAGGATTTGGCAAATTCTCTCAATGAGTTTTTCAGCAGTAAGGTCATGAAACTCCGTAATGGTCTGAATCCTGTTTTTACATCGCTCCTCTTATGGCCCGCACTGAGACAAGCTTTACTAATTTTTCTTGTGATTATGAAAAGTGAGGTACTCCGCATCATCCAAGCTCTCACTATCAAGTCCAATGACTCTTTGGATCCTCTACTGCCACACTTTCTCAGATCTTGTCTTCACCTGTTCTTTCCTACTATTACTGGATCGTAAACAACTCCTTGTCTTCGGTGTTTTTCCATCTTCACTGGTGAAGCATGCAGGTGCACTCCGCTGCTGAAAAACCAGCTTGGATGCTGAAAGCTTCGCCAACTTACGCAGGATTTCAAATCTTCCTTTCTTGGGAAGGTTATTGAAAGAGTGGTGTGATCAGCTGCAACGCTATATTGTTGAAACCCAGCTTCATGCCCCATGCAGTCGGTACCGTCCCTTTCATAGAACCGAAACTGCACTGCTTCGTGTACAGAACGAAATCTTATTTGCGTTGATAGAGCAACGAAGCTATCTTTGTTCTGCTCGATTTTAGTGCTGTGCTGCATTCGACCCATAGACCATTCCCGGCTGATCAATCCCCTTGCTGAGAGATACGTGTTACTGGTAGGCGCTTGAGTGGTTGGCTAGCTATTGTTCGGTTTTCGAACTCAGTCTGTTACTATAGAATACTATGTCCCGTCCTACCCCTTCTTGATTGTGGTGTCCATCAGGGATGGTCAGGGCCTATCGCTGTCAGATTCTTTCAGGCTCCACTTACAAGACTGTTGTGCAGCCCACGGGATCCCAGTAGTCTGTCGCCTATTGCTGACGAAACTCAGCCTCATCTGACATTCGAATGCCTTCTTGACGTTGCAGTCGCGTGAATAAGATGGAAACATGTATCACCGACATAAGATTCTGGTGCCGTTCAATGCTTGTGCTGAATGACAAGAAAGAAGACAGAGTTTGTTTAATTCTCTTCACACTTCAGTAGTGTCTTGGCGTCCCACCATCAATGTCGGCAACTATGTCATCGAACCTGTATCTCGAGTTCGAATTTAGGAATAATCATGGGACTCTCTTTGAAAATGTCTAGCCATGTGCAAACCCTTTGTAAAGCTGCTCTGCACGCAAATTAGATGATAGGGAACCTTCGTCAGTACCTCGATCAGAAGACCACCCACCATGCTGATCCATGCCTTCGTCCCATCTAAGCTGGATGCTTTTAATTCCTTGTTGTTTGGCCTCCTGACCACCTCATGAACAAGCTTCAGCGAGTGCAAAAAACATTTGCTGCTCGACTTGTTCTTGTGTTCTCGTTGTGTGATATCACTCCACTGCCTTCGCAAGGGCTTCACTGGCTCCCGATAAGGCAGAGATATTGCTTTTAAAATTCTTTACTCACTACAAAGATGTCAACTGTAGGCTCCTAGTTTATTCTCAGAGCTTGTTCAGCTGCATGTTCCTTCTAGAGCTTTAGGGTCAGCATCTAAGCATCAGCTCAAATTCATGGCACGCTCGTCCACCAAGTCTAAGGGGATCGTTCGTTTGCTTTGCCTGCTCCTCACTTATGGAATGCTCTCCCAAAATCTATTCGTCTGGCCCCAGACTGTGGTACTTTCAAGTCGCGTCTTAAAACGTTCCTCTTCACCTAACATTATCTGTCTGACTAACCCTTTTGTTCTGTCTCTGTTGTGTGTTTCTCCCCTTGTTTGGTCTTTCTGTTCCTTTCTGTGTCTTTCTGTTTCCTTCTTCTGTTACCTATTCGCATTCCTGTTTGGTTTATTAGGTCTGTAAATCGCCTGGAGGCTTTTTGCAATAGGCGCTCTATCAAGTCCCCATTATTATTATTATTATTATTATTTTATCGAAAAGTCTGCAAAAAATTCAGGCATTTTTTTCACTCCTCTTTTTTCCTCCCAAATTTTCCACGAATTTTCGCCCGAATCTCCATCTCAGAAATAATTGGGGGGGGGGCAGTTTGGCCCCAAGCTTCTGAAATTAATCGATTTTTTTTTTTTTTTTTTTTTTGTTGAACGAAAGGATCTGAAGAATTACATCGCATATTAGCCTACAACGCCTGGAAGAAAAGCGCCCATCGGCGCGCCGACGAAACGAACACTTGAAAAAATTATGCACTTTGGCTATCGCTTTAAAATTCAAGACCTCAGTATGAAAAACATGGGTAATCCTCCACTTTGGCCCTAGAAATCCCCCCCACAATCGTCGAATCTACGGAAGAAATTGGCAGCTATTTCCTTCCAAATGCCCAGGAGTGCAATTAAAAGCAAAGCAGGATCAATTACATACACTTTTCATCACCACGAATCAGAGGAGGAAGCATTGAGCTAAATTCTCCGTATGCGACAATAATCTCCGCCGGATTGCCGGATAGCCGTTGCCGTAGTGGTGTGAACAGCACATTACACATTTATACTATGTGCAAATTTTTGCCGTTGCCGTTGCGTCGCCGTTGCCGTTGCAGGACAAGTGTGAGCGTACCTCATGGCCCACCCCACCGAGTGAATTGTTCGTCCGCGGTATGTCATCTTCCATCCTGTCCACAAATTAACAAAACTCTCGGCTGAACAGCGGATCCTCTTGATTAGTCGGATTATGAGTGGGTTGTGACCCGTGGCGCCAACGCTTACCAATAATCCTAGACACCCCTCCACGTCAGGTGCGGTCCGGAAACACATTGGGGGTAATCGTCCATAGTGGTGAATGTCTGGTTAGAATTGGACTGGGTTGTATGTCCTCGGGGGAACCTGTCCGGGAGGTAATTGTCCACAGGAGTATTTGTCCTTGGGGGTATTATTCCGGAGAGTACTGTCCTGTTTGTAGTTTTCCTCGGGAGTATTTGTCTTTGGGGGTGGTTTAATGTCACGGGGAAATGGTCTAGGGGTGTTGTCCTCGGGGTATCGTTCTTCGGGGGTAATTGTCCGCGGGTTTATTGTCCGGGTGGGACTTGTCCAGGGGGCTATTGTCTGGTTGGGACGTGCCGGACGGTACCGGTAGTTTTAGTTGTCCGGGGGTAAGTATCCAGAGGGTAGTTGTCCGGGGGGGGGGGGTGTAGTTGACCCGTTACGTAAGAAAGATGATCATTAAATCTCGCAATTTAGATTTCGGTCATTTCTCCAATTTGGTCATGAATTTAGAATGATTTTTTTTTTCACTCTAAAAGTGACGGCCGAAGCGAAGTAGGCCTAATCAAGCCTATAAATATATCCAGTTAAACTGCCTTGGGATGAGCAATCTTACATGCACTTTTTTCTCATGATGCGACTGGATGGAAGGACGGAGGATGGATGGATAGACGGAACGGATCGATGGAGGGTTTTGTGTGATGGAGTGGGGGGGGAGGGCTGTTGATTCCGTGTCACCGGTGTCCAAACGGAGTGAGAGTAGTTGTGGACCTCTCAGACCAGCGCCGCAATTAAAGTGTGGAGAGGGCTTCAGATTTTGGAATGATAGTTGCTACCAAACACGGGTACTAATCAGCAATAATTTACCCACATATGCACATAAAAATCACTGAAACATTGAGAAGGGCGACGGGTATTCTCAGACTAAAATTTTGCGAGGTGGCATGGAGAGGAAAGCTCATGTTGTTCTGGGGGGTCAGGTGGTAAAGGTACAGGACAAGAGAAACACAGAAGAACGCTTGCACAGTGGGATTTCAAATGAACGAAAATGTAGTCAGTTTTTTTCGGAGCGCAGCTCGTGGGGGTGGGTAATCGGACTTTGCCCCCTCTCCCCATGATGCTTCTTGCACATGGAAACCTCATCAACACGACACCGTTGCCCACCCCACAGGTTTACCAGCCAAGTGGTTACGGTTTGGTTAGGTTCATCGATGTGGTGCAGATTGTACCGTACCAACGAAACACAATGTCGCATGGCGTTGGACTCAGCTCAGTGAAAGGATAAATGTCAGGACATACCTCCACACCAGCACCCTCGGAATTCAATGTTGTTTACAACTTCCAGTGCACACCTGTTGTCATGTGTCCAATATGTTACCTGGTGCTATACCTTAACAGTGCATTCTCATGACTGCCGCCGCGAATGTCGCTGTGAGCGCTGTCGCTGCACAGTGTGCAGCGTCAATTATTTGGTCAGTCGAGTCGTGCGCTCGCCCACTCGGTAGAATGCGCGCGCAACACGTCCGTTTTTGAAATAGTAGCAGTGTGTAATACGTACGTAGTTAGGTGTTTTCTTTCTTGTTGTCTCCTTTCTTCAAACTGCATGGTGTTAGACGTATGCGTACCGAGCCGTTGAATCTAATAAAATTTTGTGGTGTCCAGTTTCATAAGTGCATACCTGCTAGGACTGGTTCAGATAATTCATAGGATAAAAAGCAAATCTAGTTTTTAATACGGACTTTTCCGTGCGCATACCACATCTAGACTGATGTTCCTCCCGCCCATCGGGCAAGTTACCCCTCAGAAAAATAGTCCCCTAAAATTAATCTAAGCCCATGGAGTGCTGTTCGACTCTTGCATGGGCTTCACTCTGCCTGTAGCGACGAGATGTGAAGTCCAGATGGTGGGATTTTCTGGTGGAAACATTTGGCCCACCGTTTTGATTTTTTTCAGTACAAATATCTGGTATGGCTCAACTGACTTTCCAACTGGCAGCACAGAGCGATGAATTTCTAGGGGATGCACTCCGGTATCAATTTTCCCATTGACTTACCCCAATTGGGTCCGTTTCTGGCTATCCGGCGCCTCCAGAAATCCTCACAACTGGAAATCTCTACAAAATCGTTTACACTCGTGCGAAGCAGAGGTCTAACCCTCGCCAACAAGACAATTGCCATGTACAGTTACTGACACTTTTGAGCTAACCAGGGGTTTATTTTATCATGTTACTTCCCCGCCCCACTTTCCGACAGACATTCGACGGGCCCTATTTTTCTCCATAAATTTTGAAACAGCAAAAAGTGGACCCATTCTATGAGATTTTAGGCATTTGTACGTTAATAACCCCCTTCAGATAGAGTGGTGCAAATAAATCCGCATTTCCTTTCACCAGAACAGCAATTCCCCCCAAAAATACTATGACTAATTTTTTGTGGAAGATACCGTTTTCGGCGGATGAATCTCAAGCTAATACTGGTGTGGTCCTTAAAAACTTGCAGAGAAGCTGTAATGTGTTGCCAGCTATATTCTGGGCTACATATCTTCCTGAGTTATGGCGTTATTGGTTTAAGAAAGTAGATTGAAGGAAGTTGATATGTGTCTTCTTCGGGCCTATTCCGTGGCAACAACTTACACATCGTTCAGCGGTGTCAGTAATTCGTTATATAGCAATTTGCCCTTCAGGAAAGTGAGTGTTCAACATTGACCTTTTTGCACCCGTGAAACATAATTACAAGTTACTTAACATCGATTCACCGCTGTTTTGGCGCGTTTGAACATTCATTCGACACTTCTTGAACGGGGGGGGGGGGGGTTTTTAAGAGGGGGGGGCGGGGCGGACTGTTTCCTGCTGTCTTTAGCATAAGGCCTGAATGTTTGCATGTTTTTCTTCGGGTAACCGTGTACATCTCTTTCATGCAGAAGGATTGGCTGGGAGGGGGGGGGGGGTGGCTAGCGTGACTCGGAACTTCTGAATTACACAGTCACGTGACCACCACTTTCTTACAATTTGTGCGAACTGCCTTACAATTCTTGCAGCTTAACACGCTGGTCGCGGCGAAAATGCGCTCGCGTGTCGAGATGGCCGATTTTTATGAAGCCAGGAAATACGGTTTGACCTGACCTCCCTCAGGACTGAGCTTAACGATCGGCTTCAATTGGGCGAAGTGATCATTCCCCCCCCCCCCCCTCCCCTGAAAACCTGAACGAGATTTCCTTCCAATCTTCCCCCTCTTGACGTTTAAATCGTTTTCATGGCAATTGATCGTAAAACTCTATTCTATTCAGAAAACATCCGAAAACGGAAAATTCAAGGCATAATTTTTTTTCTGAAACAGCCTACTCCGGTGTGATTAGGGGCAAATAGTTTTAGCGCTGGGTCCGTAAATATTTTTACGACCGAAGCGATTCGGGCTTTCGGGTCTTTCAAGGCTCCAAAATTGTCATGCAGGATTCATATATATATTTATATATGATTCTTCGAAATGTAAACAGGTAATTCCTTCACATTGTTTCCAGGTGAGTGTCTCTATCTTCGTAAATCTCATGCTTGACTGGGTGTGTGCAAAAGAAGAATACTTAACCAGTAGTGTGAAGTTGTACTTGTACTTTGTAGCCTATATAGACCTAACATTAGTTGTACTTTTGTACAATGAATCATATTCCTTCACATGGTTGTACCACTGACCTGAATGTAATATACAGGTCAGTGGTTGTAGTGTACTTGTAATGTCACTATGTGTGGTTGACTAGTTGTAAGTTGTATACCGCGTATTCACGCTAAATTATCATGTACGTAGGACTAGGACTGGAGGCAGTCTACAGGAGCAGGTGTATTAAAAATAATAATGCAGCTTTGTTTCGTTAGCCCTAGCCTCGGCTAGATCATGTGCAGATACATTGTTATACTTGTAGAACGAGGGTATTCGAGGGGGGTTTCAGCAACATGAAACAAAAAGCATCCTAAAAATGATGACTGCCGTGGGTGTGTTGTAAAATTTGTCGATGCTGAATTCATATGTTCTTGGATTTCATAACTTTTATTAATATGTCGGGATTTCCGTAAGCTTAGGGATTTCGTTCAATTTTTTTCAGATCGGCTAGGCCAAGGCTTATGTTATAGAATTCCGTTTTTGTTCTGAATTCTGAAATAAGGAGGAGGCTTTTTTTTTTTGAATGTTAGTATGTATACCCAGTGGCTTCAAAACTATCCCAAACTTTGGGATAGTGATGTTTCTTATGCATTTGCAAGGCTGCAGTAGAACTTGAAGTAAGTTTCCCCATTTTGAAACATTTCTAGCAAGTGAAACTGAAAGTTTCCAAAATTCAAAGTAATTTGACAATGTATCCAAAAAGAAAAGCTGGAGAGACGTCTTATGACTTAAAACATTTATTTCTTACTTTTTTGCCCATGTGAATCGGCACCTAAACCGGCTTAGGAAACAGTTGGCTGAAATTGGCCGGCCTAACTGCGACCTTAATTGTAGTACTGGGGCTTCGATATATTGGCGAGAAAAAGTACGTCGAGGCCAATGTAGATAATCAGGTCTGATATGAGGTTGTGGCGGATTTTAATTGGAACTCAAGGCTACGGAATCAACCGCGGCCAAGGCTGGGCTATGCTACCTTAAGCTAGTCTAGTGTAATTTTGATGAAAATCATTCTCATTGTCCATCCTATTCACATCGCCAGGCCCATATTTGTCTGGAGATCAAGTGTAGCGATAAGGCCTCTAGGCTCTAGCCTCTCTATAGGCCTCTACACAAGAATATTTTGCAGTATAAAACAGCTAGGTCTACCGCGCTGTACATACGAAGCGCCAGCCTACCAAAGAAGCTATCGCTCAATTGCCATTTTTCGCACTCCGTTTTTGGCATTTGAAACAAAAATATCATACTTCAAATCACGTCAATTTTTACATTATTGGAAACAAAAACATAGAGATCATAACCCACCCCCGCTCGTTTCATTCATCTCAAATAATTACTGTTTACATTATTTACAGTAAATTTTCTTATCTACCGCCTGAAATGCTGCGTTATCTGTTATCTGCATGAATTTCGCTCCCGTTTCCTCAAAAGTCGGCCGAACAAAGTTTCAACATGTTGAACTTTGTGACAAAGTTCAACTAATTGCGATTCACGGTCGACAAGATCGGGCAACGTTTTTCCAAGAAATCGCATGGCGGATTTTTGTCGCGGGGGGGCCGACTTTTTTCGCCGACATGGAAAAGAACATTTACACGTTGCGACAAAAGTCGGCCAAAAGTCGGGCGCGACAAAAGTCGGGCGAAACCAATCGTAATCGTGTACATGAAACCTTAACGAAGAATACAATCGACACTTACAATACGGGCGGCAATCATGAAAAAAACAATGTTGACGACGCTTCAACGTGGCTGGTAGACATCATAAGGTATTAGACACTATAAGCAATTGCGCCTCCACCCCCAACCTGCCCCCGCGACTCCGAAATTTGGAAAAAAATCTCATTTCCAAATCATTTCTACAATACCCCTTACTTCTTGCCCAGTGGACCATCCTTGCCTGAAAATTAATTAGAAACATCATCATTTGCCCGCTCTGCGAGTCCCCATAGGGTATCCTATGCAGTGATCACCACGGGTGGTGCTTGCGTGACTAGTACAGACAAGACAACATGTAAACACTTTTTAATAGGGAGACAAACTATACGGATTTCTGAGAATCTTATATTACCCCGTATCGGAATAGACCATCAACTCCACCCGAAGGTGAGAACTGGGAAAGGTAAATTAACAGACAGTTTATGACATATATTCTGAAGAGTATTTCGAAAATTGTCACTCTTCGTTCCCAATCAGTTAGACACAGGTTGAGGATACATTCACCACGAAAATCCTGATCACAAGAACGTGTTTTGCTCACGTGGTAATCTTCGTTCACACCAGGTCGGGTCATTTTTTTTTTTGACATCTGTCGGGTCACGCCATAATTCACGTTATGTGGACATTATTGGAGAGATGAACTGCTACTGCTATGAAAATTTCTTTCCAGAGAATCAAACCGTTTTTAATTCCTTATTCCACGACCTCCCCTCTCACATTGATAAGTAACCTGAACAAAATCAGAATGTATGATTGCATTCTTTATTTTGAACATGCATTGTTAGGTTGACCAGGTCCATGTAATTATTACGTCAATTTGATCATAGGGGGCTAGCTGCTGGTTGATGGTAATTCGGGGGATTCATACTATATTAGGTTTGAGCCCCACACCGTGGCGACCTTGGACGCGGCGCTTCAATCAAAGTTTAGTGTTCTGCTTTTCACTAGTATAATGCGTCTACTCGCCTCCCAGCTTGTTTGGAGAAGGATCCGTTCTGGTCCCGACTCCCTTTCTACCTTACACATAGAGCTATTTTCGTGCGAAAAGCGTTAGCGCTTAGCTCCGACTACTGAAGACATGCAACACCCTTGCTGTCGTATTGAGCACAGATGATCCAACTACCTTAATTAATATATTCAATGCAATTATTCTACTGCCGCACACAGATAACGCCAATTCAGCAAAAGAAGATATAATCCCTACAGTTTATTTCTGTCTCAAAATAGTGGAGTCCTCCAATCCATATTTGATTTGACACGGACGCCCCCCCGCTCCAGTTGAAGTTATCCTGAACCATCGGTGACTCTCGAATAACATTGTTAGTTACTTTATAATTTGTGCACGGAGTCTCTTATACCATATCATTGACGTGGTCATGGACATCCAACAACTTTCGTGTCAAGACCCGACAGAGTTCTATCCCGTAATATGGTTTCAGTACGGTCCCATGAATTTCCCAACTTCCATGTCGCAGTTGACCAGTTAATACTTTTTAGTAGAATTTCAATTATATTCATACACCCAACGTTATTACAGTAGTAGAATACAAAGTGTGATGATGTTCTTCGCTGAACACGCCGTTTGCCTGCCCGCAAAATAATTTAGATGTCTTCAATATTTGGTTTGATTCTCTGGTTATCGGCAATTTCATGACTGGTAGAGGGAAGGGTGGAATAATGACATTTATCATGCACTGTACAGCAGCTGTCATACCTTATTCACGCCCTCGGCGCTGTCAGGAGTGTTTATGTGAATAAAGCCATAAACATTTCTAGAAAAACTGAAGATGAGCCTACTGGTCCTGACTCCTTGCTTATTGGTTCATGGAAACAAAACTGTCACACCCTGCGGGGACCCTGACAACATCTTTGCCTGTTATTCCGCAATCAAAACGCACTGGGTGAAATGAGTTTCTATTTAAAAGTATCAGATCGAGTGGCAGCTAGGGTAATCCCTGGCCGCTACGTCGACTGGTCATTAAAGTGAATGTATGTGTTTTAAAGAGCACTTGTGATTATTCATCTTCACCAACGCCAGCCAAACCATCAAATTTCTTGACAACTGAATTTGATTTCCACTAATGATAGTGGAAACGATTTAGGCGTCTGCGTAAGCATGGCGTCGGTTACTAGTCCGTTTCATTACCATCATAAGCTTTTTAATCTCATCGACGTCCTTCTGTCATTCTGTTTTCTTTTATCCGCTGATCAAGTGGAGATACCGCGCTCCATCATGAGGAATATCATATCGAATACAAAGTTGGTGAAAAAAAGGTATACATAATACTACTTTGCGTAATTCAACGAGTTTGTCATTGATGGGCCTCTCCCCACATTCTATTGTTGTAACATTATTCAGACCACTAAAAATGATTTATATTAGAAAAATTCTTTGGACCTCCCTCTCACCAAACAGTAAACACGCGAGGTCGGGAGATCCTAACCTTACCTGATGGAATTTCCCAAACAAAGTTGATATTGGACAGGAAAGTTCATGTCATCTGCCCATGAGACCAACCATGACGAAACAATAATTCTCACTTTTCATCAATTTCTCCCAGCAGAATTGATACAAAATATTACCGAATATCCACCTGCTGTGCTTCAATTATAGTGGATTTTGAAGGTTTTGACGACACCGAAACCTTAGTCTCAGACTGAATCTAATGAAATGACTAAATTGTTTGTTCAGATCACACTAGAGATCAAGCTCTCTTACTCTTCATAACGGATGCCTCAGTGAACCCAGACGACAGTACCTTGATAGTTACTCGATAGAATAGATCTTACTTACGTAGAGTAATAATGTAACTCTCTCGCGTGATTCATCTTTGAACGTTACTTGAATTTAGCAAGGGCGCAGCCACTAAGGGGGTCCGAGGGTCATGACCCTCCAACGTTTGGGACGGTCTTCATTACATAATGAATTTTCCCACAAAAAATGTTCCCCATCACTGCTTCGGACCCCCCCCCCCCCAATTGCTCTTGACCCCTCCCCCAACCTCAGACAGTGGCTTGCGCCTTTGGAATTTAGTACGTTTTAACATGATGTCTGAAGCAATCTAATCTACATAGATAATGAATTATGTCACTTGAAAAGTTTTTGGATCTATCATATTTTGGGGCTTTCCTGTCAAGTCTCACACGGCCTCGTAGAAAAACGGAGCAAAAGCAGCGTCTAAAAAAAAAATGTCGCAATATACAGCGACCCTTCATGCGAGTCTGGAGTCCATTTTTTATATAAATATAGATGTTACTCAAAACATTATCACTGCAGTGGACACACTGGGCGGCACTTACATTCATTAAGAACAAACGATGTGTAAAGTACACTGTGAACAACTACGGTAAATTGCAGCGGAGTTGGGGTTGCCATAATTGACTGTAACGGAATTCTACTGTGAGTTCACGTAAATCACTGTAAATTTACAGTAAAATTACCGGCACCTTCTGCTCCATTCTACATATTTTCTTTACAGTGAAAGTTGTTCTTCCGTAGAAGCTGCTGGCGAACCGTGCTTGCTATAGGGTTTCCTTCAGGAAGTGATCAGTAGTAATATATCTCCCTGGCAGGTGGCGATCATCTTCTGATTTAGTGCCTACTACCCTCCAGAACCTAGTTGGAAACGCATTAGAAAACGGTCGCCTCGTTATTTACGTCACAAGTCATACATGACTATTTAGCATTTTATCAAAATTAGGCTACTACTGGATTTATGGTTGGGTCTAGTGATCAATATGAACCTACCCCCGTCAGCCCTTAGACGCCGCAATAATACACACCCTTACCCCATGTGTAGATTCTAGGACGTGCATGGTTCTAAATTAAAAGGAAACAAAATAATTATTAGCAACATTTTATATGGTCCCTAGGTGCGGATTTGAGGACTTTATCCGTAGACCATATATTTCATTGCTTATCTTGTTCAATACTGCAAAGTTCTCACTAATGTATACGTCTATCGCGGTAAGGAAGTCGTAGTGTCGTGTTATGCTGATCAGTGCCGTAGCCCCCTCCCCCTCCCTCGCCCACGAAACGCGTTGATAAGATACTTTTTTGATATTGTCATGAAGAAGTATGCACATGTTTTCATTCCATGTTCATTTATTGTTCAAAATAGTAAAGATTGGCCATACTGAAGCGAGGAACATCACCCGCTCTTTTTTGATAATACAAATTTTGTACAGTTTGATTTACTTGTCGCTCTGTCGAAATCAACTCCAATTGCTAGGTATATACCGGATACATCGTTCTCAGCAGAGGTCTCTGAGTTGAAGTTCAAACGTGTCCTTCTCTTAATTTTTTTATTTCAAGCGGGAGCCGACATACTCTATAAACTGTCACGTTATCACATCCGCAAATATTTTGCATTAATATTCCTTTGAAACATTACAAATATTGGTATATGTATATATGCACATACGTAATATGTATGTTAGGCATTGGATAAATATGGGTTCTAGGTTCGAACCCCGTGGATTTCACATCTATGTGAGCTCGTAAGGTTACATCACTGCAGTCAAATGAAATTGGTCTATAAGTACATTGGCTTTTTTTATATGAGGAGCACACTTGACATTAGAAAAATTAGGCAGATCAAACAAATTGGTGTGAAATTGTATTACGCCAAGAGCCTCTGGAGAAGGATTCCCATATTCGTTAGACAGATATGTCAGCATTTTATTACATTTTGCCCCCCGTCAATTATATAACCATAATATGACATGCTACAGATAAATGGTCCAGCTTATCCTCACCCTTTAAATTGATGTAATCTGTTTGCTCGAACATTCGGGAAGTGATGTGTTCATAGCTTCTTGTATAGAATTCAGTTCGGATTTTGAATCTGTGAACATTGACGCGTTTGTTATAATGATATAATGACTTCACTGTATATATACAATTTCGGTTAACGACCTTCAATACAATAATATTTTTAGTTTTTCATCAAGTCCCCTCTCCTCGGTCCATTCGTGTCATTGACGCCGGAAACGCTTATCAACAACCCGACCCTTGACTCTGCGAAAAAAGAGAGAAAGATGGGATTGATAGTGGTGGAAACTTTTTGATTTGTGAAAACTGAAATCTCAGTGAGAAATTGGATTCCGCACAAATGAAGGGGCTATCGTTCATACAGATAAAGTCACCTAGTTTTATCATAATGTGTACGATGTTGGTTTCTTCTGAGCCTGACGATATATTTAGGGCTTCTGAAGTGGTCCATAGCATGTTTCATAGAGCTAAGTTAACTACTGTCATATTGCAATACGTCAAGTATTCACGAATGGGTATCAACAATTATCGCCAGGAAAATCGTTCACGGGTCTGGTTTTCACTGCTGGCTGCGATTTTCAGAAAATTAGCGTGTTAAAAATGTCTTGATCACTTGGGTCACGGGAGAGGGGGGGGTGTGTTAACGACCCCCACACCCCCCCCAGTGAGTACGCCACTGACACAAATTCATGTCTAGTTTGAAGCTCATTTTCATGGAAATTGGGAAATTGGGAAGAAACATTCAGATCGTAATTTCAGTTGGGAGACACCTAAAATATCAGGCCTTGATTGAATTTTGTAACATTTCAGTTCGGAGTTCAATTGTGAAGCGATAATTCTCTGAATGTTTTGTGCAATTAACGCTGAAAACCAATACGAACATTCACGAGAACAATCTAATTAATCCGATTCTAATATTTTAGAAATACATCCAATTTCTATTTGAGCATGATGAAAAACACAATCCTATACAAGTAACACTTGACAGAAATGAGCAATTATCAATTACAAACTAAGATAGAACAAAGAAATCAGTAACGCTGTGTATGTTCTAACAAATGTGGTTAAGGGAGAGAGTTCCATCCACGGAGCAGGACGAAACAATTCTGCACACAGCAAAAGAAAAGGGCCCCGATCGCCATACTTATCTGAACCGAAGGAGGCGTTTGGATTGTATGCTTCATAATTTGCAAATGTTTTGTGAGGGCTCATGTTGTTCAGAGGCGTTGCGGGTGAGCAGCACTATTCCAAGATTATCCTCTTCTTCACCGGGGAGGGTAATGGAGAAGTCGCAGGTATTGGATATATTCCTGGATGATCGAACTACCATTCTGTCCGCAAGGGTACACTCCTGGATGCTTACCTCCATATACCACATTCACCAGGGTATAGAATGAAATATGTCTGTCTTGAGAATTGCCGGATAGATACTTCGAACAGTTATTCACCACTTGAAAAATGAAAATACTATTGACAACGCGAGATTAGATTTGATTTCAATTCTACGGTTCAGGGAGCCAAGGTGAGGCTCCTCCGCGTATCCGAGAAAATAGGCATCAATGATATTTGAAATGAATGCCAATCGGTGCGATACCTCATCTACAAACGAAGCTCAGTCAAAATCGAAGCTCTCAAATCATTTCTAATTCTTGGAGAGATAGTGACATTTTCGCGAATTTAATAAAAACGAATTTTGACGTGATACTTCGCTCCAACAATTATTTGTTCAATCCAGTTTGTTGTATAAGTCAATACAATTATATCACTACAATATGTTTGTATGCTTCGTGGCTGTAAGGAGTGCGAATACTAAATGCTGAATGGAACGTTGAGACCCTGGTCTTATCGATCGTAAAGATGAGCCACTTGGCGTAACTCGTCTTCCCTTTTCGGCTAGTGCTCAGATATATGGAGGCAGAGTGTAACACGGAATTGGTTGAGCGGAAGACCTCAAGTTCACGTGCCTTGCGCACAGCCGACCGATGAAGTTGTTGCAAATACCCGAACAAACGAAATGAACCTCAGACAGTCCACTGCATTACAAAGCGGACCAGGGGGTGAAGACCCCGCCCCCCCCATTGCACCTGCCCATTGCAACAGCGAGTAGAGCTACCTAGGGAAGAACCACTTCTCCATTTCCTCTGCTTTAATGGTTTTGTACAATACTGTCAACATTCAATCACTAATGGGCAGACGAAGCATATACACAAGTACCAGGTAGGGAAACAGATCAAATTATTTGACGACTATCGTCTGACATACTGCGGGGCGATTTAGTATTCAGTTTTTCAAACGAGCCTCCAAAAGGTGAGTGCAACACTGTTGTGATTTGCTATCAGTCAGTCAATCGTGCAGAGTACCTACCCTGTTATTTTGCCTCACGCCCGGTATTCTTCTACATAGTCCGACTGTGGAGGAAACCCGCAAATAACGCAATATATATGGGTTATACAAATAGATTACAATTATAACAATTTCTGATTTCTTCTGGTCTCCTACTCTCTCACCACCCTCCCCCCTCCACTAAACCAAGAGCCCAGTCTTCTTGGGTACCGATCCTGTCGCTTATGATTTGAATTGTGAAGTATGCCGTTCTTTAATCTGATATCATCTTACTGCAATGGGCGTCACAAAAAACACAGTCAAAAGAACGGGCACCATAAAAATGAATATAGGCAGTAATGAGAAACGTTTCATTCATCTTCTTAACAATTTACCCGGAAGAATCAGCATAAACATTAATACAAGAATACCTACTTTTAGTCCTTGCGAAAACCGTAGTATGCGAGAGTACTGTCGTATGTGTGGTGTCTAAGGCTAAGATTGCATTTGATGCTACTGCGGGTGCGATGCCGATTCAGATTCACGTTACAAACAATAAAAGGTACTGACCCTCCACAATCCATTGTTTGAAGAGATAGAGACGTTGCGAGAGATAGAGGTAGTAGTCCACAGAGACCAGTTGCGGAGTCTCTGGATCGTTCTGTAAGCCGGCTGCGAGCGGCACTGTAGCCAGGTGCCTTCCCCACAGAATCACAGACACTCTGCCTCACGGTCGCGTCGATTGCCTTAGTGCCATGCGCAAAGCTCCCTAGCTGGCCCGACTCCGCACGATGGCCTCCGACTGTTTCCTCAGAGAAGTACCCGGTGGTCTCATAGGACGTCTGGATCACTCCACTGCTGTCTAGAGGTAGACAGTAGGCTTGGAAGCTTGGCCATCCTGCTCAGGGTCACAATTCCCCCTCCAGGCCATCAATCGAAGGCCCTAGTTTGTCAGCATACAGTGTAGCTACAGTACCGCAGGAGGCGTACATGACCATTAATTTGTGATCAGTCGTGAAAGAAAATGGGCACCTCTTGAAGACACTACAGTTCATGAGCATCTCCAATCTCCACTATGCGGCATCATTGAGTACCAAAGCAATCGCAGGATCAGACTTTGACAAGAACCAAGCCAAATTCTGCGCCTAAGGAATTGGCAAAGTAGTAACCGGAGCTGCTATCAATCACGGCTGCCAGATACATGGGGACAAGACATGACTATAGCCATCACCTACTACACCAATGGAGGCATTGAAATCATCCAGAATGACATTCGGTCAGAAGAGGAGTACAGCATAGCACGACGCGAATGAGTTGAGCGTTAGAACACTTTCACCAAGTTCATCGCTTATTTCCCGGTCGGAACGTCACGCGGAACAATGGATATAAAACAGGTCGCATATACGCTCGTTGATCGGTGGTACCTGTGGGGCCAAGGAGGGGGAAACAGGGTGGTCGGGGGTACGCGCGACCATCGTCGCGCCGGGCCAGCCGGCGCACTTCAGAGGAAGCTGCAACCTCAATGGCCAGCCTACTTAGTTTTTCTTGACATGAAGCCGAACGGGCTCCTGCATGGATTTAGAGGATGTCCGGGAACCAAACCGGACGCCCCCTCAGATTAAGCCGAGGGCGACCGGTGCGGAGAGGCGGACGAACATCTCGGCAACCACCAGCACAACCCCACACGAGACCCACAACCTTCGGGTCCTTCTCCTTGCGCCTGGACGTGCGGGGTTACCGAGGGGTTCTGCCCCGAACCTTTCATTCGGCGTGCTGTCCTGCGTTAAGTAGCAGCGTCCGTAGAATTCCCGCGACAAACCACACTATGTAAATTTCTGTGGTGTACTCTGGCGATGAAAAGACGGACGATTGGTGTCCATTCCAAACTCCCCTGGCAGATGTCGGGAAGGTGTGATTCCAACCCCTTGGACGGAGAGCATAACAGGAACCGACCTCACGTTATGCTTAGTGTTGATAAAACGGTGTCACGACATCCTCATGTTATTAGCAGTCATAATTAAGGGGATGACTCAATACCGGATTTCAGAGAGTTAGCTAGGCGAATGCTGGCTATCCTCATCTGGTTCAATCCTTAGGGAGGCCAGAGTGAATCATCCCCATAAATATCCGCTGTCGCTATAGCAACGGTCAGTTTTCTGAGGACAAGTCGATGATGTTTTTAAGAGGGCTTACACTCTTCGAGTTTTATGTCATAGAGATTCTCACAGAATCAGTGAGGCTCATGAAGAAACCGTACTGATCGTGGATGAGCACCAGTGTTAACTCGCTCCATTATCTCCATTGGTGCTCGTGGAAGATCTCGAGGCAGGTGTACATTCCGCAACCCCCGAGACGCGCCATTTTACGTTTGGTCTGAAAATGTCATCAGTGAACTCCAGAATCCGACCACTTTCCCGGAAGCTCGGAGGAGTCGGGAGATCGGCCCGACATGATTGCCCAGGCGACCGACGATACCGCAAAAAAACCCTCAGAAACCCAAGTCCACCGAAACCATGAGTGGAGACCAAGAGCCTCGCTATCGCCCAAAACTGCATTTACAAGAAAAAGACGTCCCGGTGACTGGTTCGGAGTCTAGACAATAAGGCGGGTTCCAATAATTATGTTCTTAATGTAAATTCTGCACCGATGTGCCCACGAAGCTCCGGAATGACCCCTATATCAGCACCATTCAGGAATTTAAAAAAGTAACGACGGTCACGGTCTCATCGACACTTGTGGATCACGGAATGCAATATTGTCACCGCGCGTTGAGCTTAACTATTCTTAATAAAGGCAAAAAATGAACTTACGTGTATCAAAACATGGCTTTGGAGGTCAGCTGAAATAAGAATCGGCACTGGTGTGGAAAAATCTATATATAGCCCTTTCCATACAAAGACTTAACATTATTTGAAAAATAAATTTTTTTCATCTTGGTCTTGTGAAAAGTTTTATATGAGTGGTAGAAATAGCATTGTCAATAAAAGAAAGTTTGACTCGCGTATTCCACTTTAACTTACGATACGATTGCCTGTCCGCTTACCTCCGACGATAGCGGTTTCGTAGCAAGTTCCGTAGACTTTCTAATCCTGACTTCCAGGGATAACTCCTATAAATAACGCACTGAAGAAGAGCCGCCGAATCTTTTGCAATTGATGGGCTTATTTATAGTTCATAGTCTCGTGAATGTGTGTACGTACATAGTACGTATTGTTGGCGGACTTTGAAGGCGTATCTAGTCCCGGTTACTTGTTGTCCAGATTTGTCTGATAATAACTTCTGTACACATGAAAATGCTCAGTTGACATTTTTCTATGTATCACAACCAAAGTTCCATTTCGAGGAGGTTTAAGACTATCAGCTAGTTATATTGCGTATATGACTTCCACCACGGTACCGTCCATACCCTAGGTCCTTCAGAAACATTAATTTTCCAATTATCAAACTTCAATACACGTTACAGAATGATCACTTGTCAAGCCACCCCTTTTACCCCCCCCCAGAAGGAGCACCAGTGTCCACTCTGGGCCTGCTTTTAACCACCAAAATTTGAAAAACGAAATTCCTCTAACGTCTCTCAAGAAGAAATAAATAAGCAGCAGCTTGCTCTTCAAAAACTTCACAACGTATAACTCTCTTTTCTATAATAAATATTTCCTTGTTTCTGGTTACCAATAGAGTTGCCTTCTCTTTCTTCATGTCCAATTTTGTTTTCAACTCATGTTTAAATGTGGGGCCAGACTAGGAAAGTGAACTACCCTCTGTCTTTCCACCCAACTTTTATTGACTTATATGTAATATAGACCTAAAATGTACATGTTATCCTAATATTATACTGAATATTCTCTGTAATCTGTGTTATATGGAATGGGACCGGGGCCCGGAGTGGTAATAAACATGGTAAACTGAACTTGAACTTGATTATGAGGGAGTGTCGCCCATACAAATCATACATCATTGGAAAGTTTAAATATTACGGATTTCATTCTTGACTGATTGTGTTCTCATTCAGCCAAAATTGGGTCCCCCAATTTTTGATGGAAATTTTTAATGAATGTCGGGATTTTTGTTTGAAAGTATGCCCAGAGGCTTTTACGTTTAGTTGAGGTTTGAGGGTAAGATAAATTGACCGGTAAGTTTTTTGTTCATTTAAGTTCCACCTACCAATTTTCAAACCTGACCTGATTTGACCCCACTCTTCACTGGAGTTGTTCGAATGTAATCAGTATTTTCTGGAAACTGCGCCCATAACCACAGGAGAATTCATTCGTGGTGTGGGTAGAAGCACTCGCAATGGTATGAATTTTAGAACTCGAATGCTCATTTTGTGGTGCCAAAGCGTCTAAAAGAGTGAATTCAGCGTGAAAGCATCTCAAATGGTGATGAGAGAGAGTCCTCTGCCACATTTAAACTTTGAACATGCACGGATCACCAAATGAAACTCAAATAGCAGGAGAGATCTCAATGTAGCTGTGACCTGACTCCACCCCCCCCCCCTCCTCCACCCCGTTCTCTCTCCTCTTTGAACAAACACACGGTGGCAGTGAATAATTTATGAAGACGGTAATACGAATATGGCTCGTGCGAAACAGAACAGTCCAATTCAAGTCAACTTTTGACAATTGGTAGGACTATAGGAATAGGGAGAGCTTAATAAAAGGAAAGTCACCAATAGTTGAAATCAGTGAAATGAAAAAAGAAGCTTATTGAACGAAAAATCTTACCAATCGATATTGCTATCTGGGCGAACAATAACAGTAAGATAGGTGCGACCTTCATAATTGCCTTTAATTCCTCCCTCCGGGCTCAACGCAACGTCGACTATCGACGATCGTCTTCGTTTGAGTTCCGCGCTTTGGGCGCTTAATAGTGTAATGATATAATTAAACACGGCCTTGCCATGCCCTTCTCGGCGTAAGTGTCAGACGACGCAATGTAACCCATAGTCCCTTTTTAAATCACCTCAATCCACCTTAATCACTCGGAAACATTCCATTGAAGTATATAGAACTGCAGCATAATACGAAGCCCTCAACGAGATAGAAATTTTATTATTCAATTCGAAGATTTAACATTATCTCGTATATTAAGGCGACAATCATTTCCAAACCGTTCAGTCCCCCACTTGTGGATGCCTCGTAGTGACTGAGGGGTTCTATAATTGTTAAAGCGGGATCTAAATAATTATATCAACGCGGATACTGGAAGTCCAGGAATATTATGGGGTTTTTTTGGGGGGGGGGGGGGGTGCAGCACGTGGCCGTCTCCGCCGCCGGAAACTCTAGCCGGTAGCCAGATTACCGCCAATATCTCTTTAACGCTTTATCCGAATAATCCTACTGGAATATCGGATGAGTTTCAAAAGTGGGCAGCACATGCATTCTGCTGTCCTATTTTTACAGGTTTTACACGAAAAGAGTTTGTCCGATTTAACGAAAAATTTTGGTGTGTTTTTTCCGCGAAAAACAGAGCTAGTCTAATTCACACAAACTGGTGGATGGGGACAAAGTTGGTCCCGAATAAACATGACGTTGATTGAAAGGTCACCAGAGGTCAAATTTATGTTTTCGCAATTTTTCTAACTATGGTGAATTTGAATAAAAATTTGGTGATGTGTAGGTCGTCCTATACAACAGAAGGACATTTCAAGCGTCACCAGAGGTAAACTTTGCTATATGCAGGCGTTTTCTAAACGTGGTCGTATTCAAACAAAAATTTGGGGGGGGGGGGGGTTGTGACTACAGTTGGGGACCTGAACAGAAGGGCGGGCATTTCAAATCCAAAGTACTGGAGGTCAAATGGACATAATTTGATTTGCTTCCTCTAAACGAGGTCCACAAGAGTGTACTGGGGGATACACACGTCGCTGGTTAACCCGCCAGTTATGAGTGGGCATCTTGGAAGCAATGTCATCAAAAGGTTCAAATCTTGACAATGCGTAGGACCCAATTCCTTCAAATTGACGTCGGTCTATTGAAACAATTGTTGGCGGGTTTCATGAACAAGCTAATAAACGCCGATCTCGTATTTTGCATTAGACAATAACATCAAAAAAATTTGCTGAAGAGTTTCTGTAGATAAGGTGGAAATTGTTGCGTAGGGATTGTGAAACGGTGTCTTTTTGCATGATGGCAGACGCTGGCCAACACGACACTTTCAGAGTGCAGAGTTCAGATCAGTTTAATTTGTTTTCGTTCGGTTTAGTATTAAAGGGTCAGGGAGGCGTCTCATGACGACCCTGGAACCACAATAACCCAAGAAGAAGAAAAACAGCTCAAAGGAATTATCCAACAATTCCGGAAAAAACAAGCTTGGTTTGATGACATCAACACGCGTAGAACAAAAAAACATTGCAGTGTGGCGCTTCCACTCATTATTCACGATTCGCGAAAAAGAATACTTCCGAATGTCTATCCCCGCAAAGTTTATCACGAAGTTTAGACGATGGCACATATTAGTTGTAACATTAGTAGAACATTGTTCAAGATTGGGAGCCTGAAGTTGTTGTTGAAGTTGAGAGCGAACAGGTCTGTGCTGATTCTGTGTGTGTAGCAATTATGTAAATAGACTGGAGTACCAGTTCTGATAGCACGAATTTGCAATTGAGTGAGAAACCTTATAGTCGATTACGATGAGGAAAGCAACCAGTGTGAGCTCCTCCCAGAATATGGGGTAATCATGTGTAAATTTTCCTACCTTGCAAGCGACACGGGCAGTGTGTTCTGAACTCGTTGTAGACGTGATAATTGGTTAGTGGAGGCCCCAGCGCAGACATTAGAGGATGTTCGATTTGAAAAGTTCAAAGAGAATTGCTGTTGTTTCGTAATTGGAATTAACTTGGACCTACTTAGTTGAAACTCAAATTAGAGGAGCATATGAATTTACCGTCCAAATGTATGTTAATGAACGGCTAGGGTTGTGATATGGGAGGTAGAGAGAGGTAAGGGAAAAGGGGCAGAGAGTTACATTGCACATGGGAAACGCAGTCCTTTGCAACTTAAGGATTTGATAGCAATTAGAACTTAGAACAGTTCTGATGATATATCTCCAAACTCCCAAAGTCTATGAATGATAAGACACTGATACAGCTTTTTCACGAGCAATAGCCTATAATCTATGATAACATCGGTATAATTCGTTTCTCTCGCAGGGAGTGAAACTCAGCAGCTTTTTAATGGGATCTTAGATTCCCCCGCAAGGCAATTTCGTTTTCGTCAAGATTATCATTGTATTCAATGATCAGTTAATTATGGCGTTTCACAATTTGCTTACAATATTGCATGAAAACCTATAAATAAGAAATTATTCGCCAATTCGTCGTTTTACCTTTTCTAGAGAAATCCCAACTATATGTTCCTCTAATATCGAGATAAAGTTGGTATGGATTACTCTGGTGATGGTAAACTATTAGCGAATTGTTTGAAACTGCTAGAATATCAGTCTATTCGGCTCGCCAATTCCATCGGTGATTATGAATTTTGCTATTACAGTTGTCTACGAGAGAAAGAGTTTTAATTTCGTTTACGCACGTTTCCCGGAACTTTGTGATGGTGTTCAAGTGCCGTAAAAAGAAGGGGCCTCCGCCTACCGACACAAGGAAGCTAGGAGTCCCTTCTTGGTATATAGACCGAATTTTAATATGTAGGAGCTAACTAAAACGCCTCATACAGACAGTGTAAGACTGGAAAAATCTGTGATTATTCTGTCCTAAATAGGATCCAGCAGGAATCTTAATAGTACGGAAACTTTGTTGTGCCCGCTAGAGTGGATCGCCAGCAATTGGAATGTCGGGATAATGATTGAGCAAAAGCTATACGGACAGTCTAAATGAGAAGTAGACCCGAACTCTTGGCGTGCGTTGGAAATAAAATGTTGCCCTGGTGGTTATCATACGTTGAATTGAAAAAAGATTCCCACAGCTACTACCCCTTTCATGTATTGGCTTCTCTCTTTTCATTAATTACGGCATTGATGCCAACTTCGTATGGTCTTCTAGGATGAGGGCATGAATTCATGCATAACTTGCAAATCAGACAAACATTAGAAATGTGCCTCACTTAAGGCAACTAGCAAAACACACCTAATTATCCGCTTTATCACCCAGAATTATTACAACAAAAGTAGACCGCATTTACGAATTTCAAGTAAATCTGACAAATTTTGGAACTTGCATGAATCATGCGAATAAGTCAATCGAATGGACTGAAAATGACCTCGATTTTACCGATAAAGTTGACTGAGACTGAATTTTGCAATTGTGGGGGGTGCAATTCTGCTCTCAACATCACGCATATAATAGAGCACAGATTCATTAAGGGTTTTCATATACACCGAAATGCATCACCAGGGGCGGCGATCTGTGATAAATATTGGGGAGATACGTGGGTTTAGCAGCCATTTGAGCGAAGCAGCACCAGCGGTTGGCGCGTAAGCGTCCAGATTTTTTCACGCAGACCCCCCAGATTGCAAGGAATGGTACTTTCCAGGCCGTATGGCAGAGGGCACACCCTAAAATTTGGCGAGTGAATTTCCGAAATTTGATCGAAAGCGACGTTTTTTGGAGGTGACTGATCGATGTTCGTTCCTTACAATTCGGGCCACAATCGGTTGGCGCGTAGCGTGCAAGAATTTATTTCGTTTTCTCGGACCCACCAGATGGGAGTCGGCCACTTCCCGGGTGCGTATGGCAGTAAACAACATAGTTATGATTTCAAGAACAACTCCTGAAGGAATTGGATGTATTCTCATTCATTATTCGCGCCACCTCAGTTGACGAGAGCTACGAGATTGTTCGTCTTACAGACCCCCCCCCCCCCCAATTACAGAGAGCGGCATTTCTGCCTTATGGGCAGTAAGCTACACACTGATCGAAGTGTTCCTTACAATTCTTCATCATTCTATACCATACTCATTTTTAGAGGTATTCTGCTGCCCATCGAAGACCCTTCCCATTGGGTTTAGAGCGGTTGAACCGCATCTTGAACTATGCTCGAACGTTCACGCTGTCGTGGAAAAAAGTGTGCATTTCTCGGGCTTAGATTGAAAAAAAAAACCGCGCCAGTCAGCGGAAATGTTGTCAATTTTCAGAATGGTTTCAAAAAGTTCACATCTCAATGGGTTTGCCCCGCTCTGCGCCCGTATAGGGCCATACGTCAATGCAGGCACACCTCCGTACTGGATGTGCACGACCCCCAGCCCCGTTATTGTTGTGTCCAACTTTTATCAAGGAGGCAGCACATCACGCTGGCAAAGCCAGTCCTGTGAAACAATAAGGATTAGAAGTAGACTAACCTCTAGCATTGGTTTATGTTGCAGTGTAGGGAACTGGTCAGTTGGAATTAGGATTGGTGGGGGTGGGGGCAACAAAAACGGGTTTTTTATCGTGTCCGTGCAAACGCAATTCTCCTCGTGGCTTCCCATATGTTCACCGCACTTGTAATGACACGTATGGAGAAAAAACTTATTGTTCATGGGGCCAGCTGTATTATGACAATAAATAAAAAAAAGTAAATAACTATTTTTGGAAAAAAACAATATAAGACTAATGCATCAAAACGGTTCGGAAGAGGAAAACAAAATCAGAATGCATCGGAATTTATCATATTTTGCCAGGATATCGTGGTTCCACATGTTTGGTTCCCCTTAAAGTGCAACTCCCATCTAAGAGGCATTGTATGGGTCAGTATCGACCCTTGTTTGGGGTTGATGTACACTTTGTGGTATTCGATGCATCATTCTCACTCTGATATCCTTGTTAGGATATTGGTGCTAGTGATAATCGACAGATATTCGTTGTAATATTAATACTAGATGTGATTTTACCGGCACACCAACACAGACTCTGAGTTTAAATTAAGGTCTCTTTCTCTATATGACTTCCTTGATTATGCACGATGCCGTTTCCGCCATATTTGTTAACTTTTTATAACAAGGGTACGGGTCTAACGAATATGAAGCCAGTCGGTTAATGAATTGACTGGTATGAATTGACAGTGCAAATAACGACGACATATTGCCTCTCAGGTGAAGAGTTGTCTTGAATAAAATATGAAAACATCCATATATACTATCACAAATACGGAGCTGACATGGGTGTTATGCGATGGAACGATTAATTTCAGAAAGGTAACTTTTACCTTCTGCCTCAATGCTACTGTATTGTATTGATGGGAATCTAAAACTATCACTTCGGGATAACACTGCTGATGAATAGACCATCTAATGTCAAGATGCCGGATGGATAATTAACGTACTGTGTAATTAGGTGTATATTATAAATATGAAGGTTGTGTCACAATGGACGTAGACAATCACGAATTTGCTGGGTCTCAAAGTCAAGAAGGATTTAATTGGATCATTGCTCCCTGAATTATGAACGATCTCTCAACTACAACAGTTTTAAGTTGGGTATTGATTTAGTAATTAGTAATTGTGGATGAAACTTTCAGCAGCGAACGGTATTTGACTGATGTTCTCCCACTCGGTCACCAGGTTGGTGACTGGAACTCGAACACATATACGCCAAAATAGACAACAAAACATTGGCCAGTTTTTCAGGCCAATTAATTTGATTTGTTTACGGAATGAGGCACAATGAGGATCCGAGAAAAACGTGAAACATCTAAGCTAAGACTAAGGTGAAACATCTTAGTACAAAGCAGACAAACGTCCTCTCCTGTACGGAAAGCCCGTAAAGCCACGTGTCATATGTGAGGGGGGAAATGTCTCCTGTAGTCCTACCGTGATACTGCTCTGTGTCCTTCAGTACGTTTACAAAATGATGCTTAACAGCGGAATTTGACAGAACAGGCGTCTGGCTAACTAGCCATAGCTATACTTGTTCGTACATGATATTTCATAAAAGCCAAAGGCTGTGTATGAGTGGCACCATGTGGTCAATCCTCCGGAGAAATATGGGGGTGTGATCCCCTTTCCTGGAATCCCCGGCCCCATCCCCGTGGGGCCTATTTCCACATAGGCCCTACGCCCCCCGCATTTTATGTCAAAAGAACGATTTTTCAGTCTCTGAATAATTCCAATGTGCCAATTCGTTGCTTGTTGACAGCTATTGCTGTTGCTATGGCAGCTTGATGTTGCTAAACACGGATGGAAGGAAAAACGATATAATCGATATACGCAACCACGATATATACACACACCTATGTTAGGTATGTAATATATATATATATATATATATTATATATATATATATCTATATATATATATATATATATTATATATATATATATATATCTATATATATATATATATAATATATATATATATATTATATATATATATATATATATCTATATATATATATATATTATATATATATATATATAATATATATATATAATATATATATATATATATATATATATGAATCGAGACTGTTCTGAATACATTACACTATTAGTACAAATCGTCAGGAAGGCTATTCCACTCATGTGATAACTATCTGGGCGAAAGAAAGAAATGAAGAGAAATATTTCCGAATGTCCAATCTACAGCTTTACCACGGAGCTTGAGACAACGACCCCTATTGGTGGTAACTTTGGAAAACTCATAGTGGAAGGAAAGGTCCTCGAAACCATGAACAATTTTAAAACCTGAATCAAATCACCACGAATTCGTCTCAGTTCCATCGAAGTTAAACAGAGACGCCTTAATCTCTCTGTCGTAAGGTATGACCTAGTATATTGAATTAATCTTGTGGCCCTCCGCTGAATGTTTTCAATTACCTGCTGGTCTTTCGAGAAATATGGATTCCATACTTGGACAGAATACTCCAGGTGAGGTTTCACCAGCTGCTTGAACACCTGACAACAATATCTTTATCGAGGAAACTGAAGTGACGTCTAATCAAGCCGAGAATCCAGTTACCTTTCCTCGCAGCTGCAGCACGATTGCTTAGAAGGTTTCAAAGAAGAATCAAAATGAACACCGAGATCCTTTCCTGAATTCACCTGTTGAATTTCTTGCCCATTCAACTTGAAGAAGCGTTGCGATTTGAAACCACCATGCATTACTTTGCCTTATTGGCATTGAAAACATTTGCCAATCGAAAGACCATTTGGAGATTATATCAAGATCCCTTTGGACAATTGCAACATCATCGTTCGAAGCAACCTCCCGATACAACTTGTATCGTCTGCAAACTTTGTAAATCTGGAATGCACCGAGTCGTCCAGATCGTCAATATACGCCAGAGCAAAGGCCCAAGAACCGATCCTTGGGGCACCCACTGGTGACCCCCCTTTTTGCCAAGGAGACGAACGCCCATTGATGACAACTTGTTGTTCCCTATTGAGAAGCCACTTACGAATCCACCAAGGAAATTCCCCTTAATGCCGAAACTTTTCAATTTGAGCAAGAGACGCGCCCCATGAGGAACCTTATCAAAGCTTTTTGGAATTCCAGTGAAATTAATATCACCAGCACTGCCGTTGTCAACTGCACTAGTAACATCTTCCATGCTGAGACCCCCGTATTATACTATAACCCAAATCGAAGAAACGACAATATGATCACGAATGATGGATTCTAACACCTTGCAGACAACACAAATAAGACTCCACTGGCCCGTAATTACAAGGAAGAACCGACTGCCTATCTTGAAAATTGGAGAAACGTTTGCTCTCCTCCATCTCCGGAACAATACCTTCCTGCAGAGTTTTATTGAAAATTATTACTAAGGGGACCAGACAACTGGTCGTCAAAAGATTTCAACCAAAAGGGGTAAACTCCATCGGGACCAGGAGCCTTACCACTTTGAGCTTCTGCAGTTTCTCCTTTATCACATCAGGTGAACATACTATATAGTGCCAATAGTATTAGGGGGATGAGGCACACCTATCACAAGGTCATTGAAATTATCCACGTTTTCCTCAGTGAATACCGAGGAAAAATAGATATCAAGAGCGCTAGCTATCTCCTGACTATTGCTGGTTGTATTACCTGAATCGGACACTAACAGTGGACCGATGCTGTCCTTCACTTTCTGTTTACCCCTATCATAAGAGAAAAACGCACGAGGATTATGCTTTATATTAGAGGCAATCTGCCTCTCGAAATCGAGCTAGCACCAGGAACTAACTTTGACTAGCCTCTGCTGAACTTTGAAACGATCTAAATCAGACACAGAACCAGTAGAACGATAAAGTCGCTAAAGATGTCTCTTACGTTTAACGGCCAGAAACACCTCCTTTTTCATCCATGAAGGCCATTTGTTCTTAGCGCGACGCTTTTCCAAGGAACGTAAACTTCCATTAACTTGTTAACTTTGGCCCAATGAACCCTTCCATTAGTCCTCAGCAGGTCAATTCCCTGAGAAATTCGACCAATCTACATTATTCAAAAACCCAGAAAAAAGAGAAAAAAACCATCACTAGTGTGGACAAGCTATCAAAAGAATGCAGAGGCTACATGCACGAGAACAAGCTAACAGAACACGAATTAATAACAGTATAGAGAGAGAGAGAAAACCCCACAATGCCCACAATGTATCATTTAACTAACTTTCTATTCCGACCACGGTCGCACTTTCAAACAAGAATAACTAAGAAAACAAGTAGGCCTACACTATAAACAACGAAGCCAGATCAATACTGTCAACAATGCTACCAAAAGAATGCCGGAGGCTACCTGCACACGGCCCACTGAGCAGAACAAAAGAATGAGACAAACTTGTTAGTTACAAGTACATTCTATATATATATATTAAGTATGGACTTCCAAATAATTTCAATAAATTTTGTACTACAAAACGTCAACTATGCTTCTTTTTGGAAGTCTATACTTCTTTATAATATAACTGTAGTACACATGGAACACTCGAAATAGCTCCGTCTCTCAGAAGAGTCGAGCAGTCAGATTAGCGTGTTATATTAATACCGAGAATATGTTCTCATTGTTATTCATCGATATCCAACTTGCCTCGGTCTTGTTACAGCTTGTCACATAAGACTTAAATAACACCAAGCTATATCACTGCCGGTGCAATACAATTTCCGGTAGGTCTTCCATCCTCCGATGCGTGGCGTGCACACGATTTCACCAGGAAAAAAACAGCTCGTGTTCATGAGTTTGTAATTGTACGAAGTTAATTTTGAAACCATATACATTTACTATTGTCTTGAGGTTAAGACAAATGACAAAGTGACCTGTTCAAATGACAGAGAATCATTAATTGGGGTACTGACAGCCTATTTCAAACCGATCTCAATTAATTGAATATAGCCGCAACCTTCGACAGCTATGATTCGATGATACTGATTTATTAAGCAGGGTGTGCCCGCACTTGCCTTCAAAAGTCGTCACGTTCGTTGTCAATATGACGAGTACACATAGGCAATTGAATAATATTTCAATGTTGATCGTTCTCGTGCAATAGTTTCAGAATATATTAATAGGATGTAAACTTGAACCGTTCGAATAAGTCCACTCAACGAGGCGCGTAAGCCCAGTCCGTTCATTTTTGTCATTTTCCAACAATGTTTCACATGTCACACCACAACGAATTTTGTCATTTTTAAAAGCCAACTGTCCTGTAACAATTGTTGGTCACTATATGTACCATAATACCTAATGGTAGCCTATGTTGATTTACCATAAAAATCGCGGAATTAAGGAGAGTAACACTGTTCTGTCGCAGTCACAGTCCTTAATCGCGTAACGTTCTATTGAGAAAAAGAACTCCATCCGGATATTGTTGGTTACTCCATTGTCGTGGAAGAGTTCGACACTTATTTTCAACGGAACTTTTCGATGATAGTTTCTATTTATTCCAAGTGTGATTGCGGAAAATATTGCCGATAAGATGACATGGATATATGTGGTGTTATGTAAGTTTTTGTTTTTTCCTCTCGTGTGAAACGTATACTGAAAGGAAAACAGGTGCACAATAGGTTTATCGTCGTTCCTATCATCTTCTCGCTGGCTCTGTCAGTTGACTGCTATAGCAGCTGTATTAGTGTGACTAAACCGGCATATGACGAATATGGCAGTTAGAATGCATTTTATCAATTGTTCCTATTGTTTTTAGTTTTATTGACACATTGATGCCAGATATCGATTCATGCTGCCCTTCTGTCTGTCCTGCCTCTCTCGACATATTTGTCTTCGAATGCGCCTGGGTAAATGTACACGTTTATGACCAATTATTTTTGCATATCCCTCAGTTGATGAATATTGAACACATCACCACCTACATATTGTACAGATATTCCCTCTGTCTGTCTGTGAATGATGCTGTTATTTATTGCTGTGGTATAGCCCGAGTACTCAAACCGAAGACTAAGACGTACAGAGCAGGAGTCTAGCGCCATCGATTGCATCAAACCAATCAGCAGTATGTGATATTGGGGTGAGCCGGTGAGGATCTTCGCGATCATTCATGATAGCCTCCTGACTCTGGACAGAGGCGGCTTCAGCTGAGATTTGGTATTCAGAGGAACAGTACATTAGCCCTGTTCTCTTGTCATTGAAAATTACATTGCCTATGTCGTCTTGTCAAATACAACTCATTCATTAGATAAAAACCCATACCATGCGCCAACGTTTTCATAAATCGTTGTGCTAAATCTGAACGTTCAAGGTCCGGCGTTTATGTTCCTCGTTTCAAGAGGGAGTTTTGAAATAGCTCCGTCTCTCAGAAAGTCGGTAGCATGGTCGATTAGCGTGTTATATTAATACGAGAATATTTTCTCATTGGTCTATTCATCGATCTCCAACTTGCCTCGGTCTTGTTACCGCCTGTCCCACGATAAGACTAAATAACACAAAGCCTATCTCACTGCCGGTGCATACAATTTCCGGTATGTCTTTCCTCCGGGTCCGATGTGCGTGGCGGGCACACGAGTTCACCAGGTCTAAAAACAGCTCGTGTGTCTGATTTGGTAAGTGCACTGAAGTTAATTTTGTGAACAATAATAAATTGTCCTAATTGTCCTGAGTAAGACAAAACATGACAAAGTGACCTAGTTTCAAAATGACAGAGCATTAATTGTGGTACTGTCGCAGCCTATTTCAAACCGATATCATTAATTGATAATCGCCGCTAAAACCTTCGACAGTCTATGTTCGATGATACCTCATTATTAAGCAGTGTGCCCGAACTGCCTTCAAAAGTCGTCACGTTGTTATCTTTTCAATATGACGAGTACAGACATAGGCAATTGAATAGTCGCAGATGTTGATCGTCTCGTGCAATATGTTCATATTATATTATAGGATTTAAACATGACGGTTGTCGAAAAGTCACTCAACGAGGCGCGTAGCCCAGTCGTTCTGTTTGGTCATTTTCCAACGAATGTTTTCTTCACACCATGCAACCGAAATTTTGTCATTTTTAAAGCGCAACTTGTCCTGTAACAATTTTGCGTGCACGAATTACCATAATACCTAAGTGGTCGCCTATGTTGATTTACCAGAAAATCCCGGCGGAATTATTGAGAGTACCCCTGTTCTGGTCGCGTCCACTCTCATCGCGTAACGTTCAAAAACTATTGAGAAAAAGAACTCCATCCGGATATTGTTGGTTACTCCCTCGCGTGGAATAGTGGCAGAATTATTTTCAACGGAACTTTTCGATGATAGTTTCTATTTATTCATGTGATTGGCTACAAATATTGCCGATAAGATGACATTGGTATAATGTGGTGTTATGTACTGTTTTTTTTTTCTTTCGGTTAACGTATAACCTGACAGTGAAAACATTATGCACATATTTTATGCGTCGTTCCTAACATCTTCTCGGCTCTTCTCTGTCAGTTGACTGCTATAGCAGCTGTATTAGTGTGACTACAACACGCGGATGACGGAATATGGCCTGCATTTTATCATGTTCACTATTGTTTTTAGTTGATTGACACATTGATGAGATATCGATTCATGGCTGGCCTGTCTGATAGTCAATATGTCAACATATTGATTTTTTTTCGTTAGTGAGATTGAGTTGTTTTGGCTACTGTAGTCGTATTTTCTGTCCTGCTTCGTGGTTACAGTGTAGGCCTATTTTATTTTCTCTTATCAATTGACCAATTAGTTTGTATTCTTGTTCGAGAATGCTACGGAGGAGGTCGAAATAAAAAGTTGGTTAAACTGATACTGGGTGAGTTTTTGTTTTCTCTCTCTCTCTCTGCTGTGAGCTTTCTGTTTGCTCACCTGGAGAGCAAGTGGGGTTCTGCGTGAGCTGCGAACAGTTGGGGCGATTATTTCCGTTCAGGGTTACGCTTCAAATGGTCAGATTTCAGTAGACTAATGGGATGATTTTGTGTATACGTCAGGAAGTGTCTCAGCTAGCGGAATGGAGGGGCGCGTACTGGTAAGTGTGGGAAGGAGGCAGAGTGGAGATTCGGGGTAGGTAAGGCAACGGAAGTGGGCTGTTGATCCGGTCTTGCTTCTATAATGTTTTAGTGTGCTGGCGGTTGGGGATGCCGTGCAGGGTCCTGTCGGATGTGTACCGGCGGTGGGAGTGTAGGGAATAGAGGTTCAAAAGCTGCAGTGAGTGGCGTGAAAGGTGGACTGGGGGGAGAAAGATAAGGTTAAAGGGAAGTGTTTGCTGGTTTGGGACTCGATATCCGGTAGATGTAGTCCGTGTAGATAAGCCGAAGTGTTACGCGTGTCTCCTTCGGGTGGCAGGGGCGGAAGACATAAGTGGCTAGGGTTATGGAATTGTGGAAACGAAGAATTGGTGGTTGTTGAACTAGGGACTACTACCCTTCGGGGGACTGCCAGATTCCTTAGCTCCCGATTTAAAGAGCTGTTGTGCAATCTGAGTCTACTCGGTCGAAAGTCGCGATTTGTGTTATTCTCCGCCTGTGACGGGTCGGATTCTGAAGAAACATAGCCGGGCCTTGAACATTGTTTGAAGTTGGAGTGCGCTTGCAGGGAAGGCAGTTTTTGTGGACGTGTCGTGTTTCTGGGGACGGAAGGATATTTTCGCTACGGATGGGCTTTCCCTTGAAGGGGTTAATGGGCTTCGGTGTTAGGGAAGTTGGTTCATTTCCGTGTGGAAGGGTTGTCAAACTAGATTCGGGGGCGAGAGTATCCGGTTCCACTACGGACAGAGGTGTAAACTATAAATCCTCGCAGTGTTACTAGGCCGGGCAAGCTAATACTATTGCGATTGGCATATTAGCAAGCTGGTTTTTTCTCCGTAATGTTGCAAGTATCAGGTATAAATTTGATGAGTTCCGCATTTTGGTCGCAGGAACGGGAGCCATGACTAGTTGGAATAACAGAGTCTTGGCTGAACAGTGAAATTTACCCTCAGCCGAAGTTAAACGTTTCCTGTTGTGTTCTTTATAGGCAGATCGGACCGACCTCTCCGTGGCATTTGGGTGGATTTTTGCTGTGTGTGAGGTCTGACTTGAATAGCATTGCAGAGATCAGATAATGGTGTTAGTTCCGTCAATTCTGTTTGGTGTGACATTCCGTCCAACGCTTCAGGATTTTCCCATATCCTTTATCGCGTCGGTGTTGTAGATCGTCTCCCAATCACTCGAGAGCGATAACTCGCTTCCTTTTTTAACATGGATGCTTTTCAAAGTTTCCAGTAAGTGTACGATTATCATGGGTGATTTCATTATCCAGATATTTGTGGTCTGATGGTAGGAGTGGTAGGCAAGGTTCTGCCTTTCTTAAGTGTCGTAGTGAGTAGTGATTCAGGTCGTTGATAATGTAGAGAGTTTTAGTAAGCTTTGAGTGTAAGTGATTACGATATTATCGCTTTCGAGGTGTCTGGTCTGTCAATATTCCACAGAGCGTGGATGGCATTTCTGGGTTTTTGAGTAATGTAGGTTGGTCGATTTCTAGGAAATTGTTCTGCTGATGACTCCTGGAAGGTACATTAGCAAAGTTAACGAGTTGATGTAAGTTTACGTTCCTTGGAAAAAAGTGTCAAGCGTCTCACTAAGACAAAAGGCCTCATGGATGAACAACGGAGGTATTTTGGCCGTTTAAACGTAAGCGAAGAGACACTTTTGGCGACTTTATCGTTTCTTCTGGTTCTTTGTCTGATTTAATTCGTTCTTCAAAGGTCAGCAGGAGGCAGTCAACGGTTTAGGTTCAGGTGATAAGCCCGCGATTTCGAGAGACATGATTGTTTCAAAAAGGATAATCCTCGTGCGTTTCTCTTATGATAGGGTAAGCAGGAAAGTTGAAAAGAGACAGTCGATGGTCCCCTATTAGTGTCCGATTCAGGGTTAATACAACCAGCAATAGTCAAGAGCTAGCGAACGCTCTTAAATATTTTCCTCGGTATTCACTGAGGAAGGGAAAGAACCGTAGTAATAATTTCAATGACCTGGTGGAGGTGTTGTGCTCATAATACTATGGTATTAGTAGTATGTTCACCTGATGGATAGAGGAGAAACTGCTTGCAGAAGCCAAAAGTGGTAAGGCTTCTGGTCCCGATGAGTTTTTGCCCCTTCCTTGTTGGAAATCTTATGCCGACTAGTTGTCTGTTCCATTAGCAATTACATTTCCTGGCAAGAAGGTGTTGTTCTCGGATGATGGAGGAGGAGAGCCAAGTTTTCAATTTCAAGAAAGGAACACAGGTCCTTCCTTGTAATTACAGGCAAGGGAGTCTTACTAGTGTGTCTGCAAGGTGTTAGACTCCATCATCGTATATATATATCTATATCTTATAATATATATATATATATATAGATATAGGATATATACTATTATATATAATATATATATATATAATATATTATTAATTATATATAACTGCATATAATCGTATGAAATACGTTTCGTATATATATTTATACTAGCCTTCCAAGTGTGTTTACAAACATCTAGCTGTCTCCATACCTAATCACACCTGTGACGCAAGCAACGAATTGGCACATTGGAATCATTCAGAGACTAAAAAATCGTTATTTGACATTGAAATGGGGAGGGGTGGGCAATAGGGGCCTATGTGGCTTATAGGTCCACGGGGATGGGGTTGGGGATTCCGGGAGGGGATCACACCCCCATATTTCTCCGGAGGATTGACCACATTGACCAATTGACCTTGAGAAATATCAGTTACAACAAGTACAGCTATGGCTAGTTAGCCAGACGCCTGTTTTGCCAGTATTCCGCTATTAAGCATTCATTTTGTTAAACGGACTGAAGGGACCACAGAGCAGATCCGGTAGGAAACAGGAGAAATTCCCCTCAAATAGGACACGTGGCTTCAGTCCAGGAGAGGACGTTTTCTGCTTTGTACTAAGATGTTTCACCTTAGTTTTAGCTATGATGTTTCCCCGTTTTTCTCGGATGCTCTGTGCCTCATCCTGTAAAACATTGCATTAAAAAGTGGCCAAAGGTTTGTGGTCTATTTTTGAAATTATATGTTACAACTTCCAGCCCTAACCTGTGACCGAGTGGGAGAAACATAGTTCAAATACCGTTCGCTGCTGAAAGTTTCATCCACAATAATAATTATATCAATTAACCAACTTTAATAACTGTGTAGTTGAGACGGTCGTTGTCATAATTCAGGGAGCAATGATCCAAATAAAGTCTTGATTGACCTTTGAAGACCCAATCAAATTCTGATTGTCTAGTCCAGTGCTGACACAACTTCTATTATATTATATACAGCCATAAATTTGACACAAGTACTCAATTATCATCGGCGAGAAAGTAGATTGATCTATGTCATCGCAGTGTTTGTCCCTACGTTAGAGTTGAGTTCCATCAATACAATAGCATTGAGGGCAAAGGTAAAAGTTACCTTTCTGAATTAAGCGTTCTATCGCATAACACCCATGGCAAGCTCCGTTTTGTGATAGTATGTGATGTTTCATATTTGATTCAAAGACACCTTACACCGAGAGGCAATTAGTCGGCGTTATTGGCACTGTCAATTTAAACAGTCAATTCATATTAACCAACTCTCTCTAGTCGTTAGACAGGTACCTGGTGATATAAAGGTAACAAATATGCGGGAGGAGGAAACGGCATCGTACATAATCAAGGAAGTCAAATAGCGAAAAAGACCTCAATTTTAACTCAGAGTTCTGTGTGGGTGCCTGGGTGGGTAAATCAACATCTAGTATATAGTACAACAAATGTCTGATGCGATTATTCACTAGCATCAATATTCTAACAAGGATATCAGAGTGAGAATGATGCATCGAATACCACAAAGTTTTGTACATCAACCTCAAACAAGGGTCGATACTGACTCCATACAATCCCCTTAGAATGGGAGTTGCACTTTAATATGTGAACCTACAAGGTGAACCAAAATATCCATGTAAAATAGAATAATCCCCATCCCGCTGATTTCTGCTTTTGTTTTTCTCTCTTCTCCGAACCGTTTTGGATGCATTACGTCTTTAATTTGTGTTTTTCCAAATATTCTTCTAAACTTTTTTTTCAAAAAACTTAAAAAAATTAAAAAAATTAAAAAAATTCCAAAAGTTTTTTTTTCTCCTTCGTGTCATCTACAAGTGCGGTGAACATATGGGAAGGCCCCGGATAGTTTCGTTTTGTAGGGACAACGATACGTTTTGTCCCCACCCCTCACCAATGCTAATTCCAACTGTCCAGACGCCATTTCCCAACACTGCAAATAACCAATGGCTAGAGTTTCGTCTACTTCGATCCTTATTGTTTAAAACAAACTGGCTTTGCCAGCTTGATGTGCCTGCTCCTTGAAAAAGTTGATATGCAGCAAAAAATAACGGGGCTGGGGGTCGTGTATATCATTATGGGGGTGCAGGTGATTGACTGTATGGCCCTAATATTGGCGAAGATGCGGGGCAATCTCATTCTGAGACGTGAAATAGTAGTTTTTTTTCGACTTGACTTCATGGATTGATTATCATTGTTACTCTCTGGCGGCGGGGGGGGGGGGCGGCTTTGTGCAGTTCGAGCAGGCAAGTGATACTCAAAATAGGCACTTCGTAATTTATAATAGGATTTTGTTGCCTATATATATGCCGAATTGATTTTGTACGTCTTTATTTAAATCTCAGTGTCCCTCTCATGCACTGGGAATCTTTCAGTCTCTCCTCCGAATTGGCGCTGATCTCGCGACATAAAATAGACATGGTTAGACCCCAATAATGATTCACTATTGTAAGAATGGAACGATTTTTCATATGGGCTTCGATTAAAATCAGCGGGGCCTGATTAGCCTGGGTTACATCGATAGGAAAATTAGATTAGCACATATTTTTCTAATGGATTAAATGCACTATGTGATAATCGTCTGTGAATTAACGAAAACTCACTATATAAACTGTTAGCACAGTTGTCAATTACTTAAAATGTGAATGAGTCAGATACAGGAATAACCCAAACGTTCAACAACACCTGGAATCTAATAGACCATGTAATTATTACTCGGGCCAACAGTTCAGAAGTTCGGTATTTGGGTTTTGTTTTTCTTATCGCCGTCAAGTCACTGCCATGGCCCACTCAACTCATCGATTAATGTGAGGGACAACAGAGGGGGCTGCACCGGAAAACTGTTTGTGAGAACTTGTTGGGACAGACAAGCACCATTTAAATAAGGCGTGTTTATTTTGATACAGAGCCTATAAAGCAATGAGATAGGAAGTTGTTATTATCACCATGTTACGGACACGTCTTAATCGTTATTATTCATAGGCCTAGGAAGAAATATCGGAGTAAATATGTGCAATGCTGATATATTAAAATAGTCAGGAAAAAAGGGCATAAAAAATATTGCAACCAGTGGATTCAGCAATAACATTGGTCAATCAGGGACATGGTATGGAAATTCAATTATATCGTAGTTTTTTCTTTTCGAATTGAACTTCTTGAATTGATTATCCGTGTTATTCTCTAGCGGGGGGGGGGGGGCGGGGGGGGGGGGGGGGCTTGGGGGGGGGGGGGGGGCTTGGGGGGGGGGGGGGTGGGGGGGGGGGGGGGTGGGCTTCGTGCAGTTCAAGCAGGCAATGATACTCTAAAATACGGCACTTCATAATTTATAATAAGCTTTGTTGCCTATATATACCGAATGATTTAGTATGTCTTTTAAATCTCAGTGTCCCTCTCATGCACTGGGAATCAATTTCAGGTCGCTCTCCGAATTGGCGCGATACTCGCGACATAAAATAATGGTTAGACCCCACCCCAATAATGATTCTCTATATGTAGGAATGGGAACGATTTTTCATATGGGCTTCGATTAATCGCGGGTCCTGATTAGCTGGGTTACACGAAAAGGAAAATTATGCTTATCAAATAGGTTCTAATGGATTAAATGCACTATGTGATAATCGTATGTGAAGTTAACGAAAACGCACTATATAACGTGTAGCACAGTTGTCATTTTACTTAAAGGTGAATGAGTCAGATACAGTAATAACCCAACCGTTTTGAAACAAATCGTGAAAAATGACCACATTTCCGTGATGGTTCGGGTTTTTTCAATCTACTGCCCTGGAGAAATGCACACATTGCCCCACGACAGTGAAGTTCGAGCAAATGTTCAACCTCTCTAACCCAATTGGACAGGGTCCTCGATGAGGAGCAGAATACCTCTAAAAATGAGTATGGTAAGAATTGTAAGGAATAACTTCGATCAGTGATGTTGCTTACTGCCCATAAGGCGGAAATGCCGCTCTCTGTAATCTGGGGGGGGGGGGTCTGTAGACGAAACATTTCTCGTCCGCTACGCGTCAACTGAGGGTGGCGCGAATAATGAATGAGAATACATTAATTCCTTCAGGAGTGTTTCTTGAAATCAAAACTATTTTTGTCAATTTTAGGGAGTTGTCTACTGCCATACGACCCGGGGAAGTGCGCTCATTGCAAGTTGGGGGGTATGAAAACGTAAGAATTATTGCACGCTACGCGCCAACCGAATTGTGGCCCGAACGAATGTAAGGAAGAAAATCGATCAGTTTCTCCAAGAACGATCCTTTCGATTCAAATTTCGAAATTATCGCAAATTTAGGGATGAGGGATTGTTGCTCTCTGCCCATACGGCCTGGAAAGTGCCATTTCCTGCAATCTGGGGGGGGTTATTGTGAAACATTTTTTTGGACGCTCGCGCCAAACCGTGGTTCAGATGGTGCTAACCTCGTACGGTATGTCCCCCCAATATTTATCACAGATCGACGCCCCTGGTGATGCATTCGGTGTTTATATTGAAAACCTGAATGAATCTGTGCGTATTATATGGCGTGATGTTTTGAAGAGCAAGAATTGCACACACAACAATTGCAAAATTCAGTCCAGCTAAATTTACCGGTAAATCGAGGTTATTTTCAGTCATTCGATGTGACTTATTCGCATGATTCATGCGAAGTTCCATAGTTTGTTAGATTTACTTGAAAGTTCGTAAATGCGGTCTACCTTTTGTTTGTAATAATTATGGGTGCGTAAATAAGCCAGGGTGGTTAAGGTTGTGTTCAGCTCGTTTATTCAGTGAGCACATTTGGAATGGTTGTCTGATTTGCAAGTTATGCATGAATGTAAATCCCCTCATCCTGAAAGAAAATACGAACATGCATAATTCGTTGAATTATCGAACGAGAGAGCCCAATGGTACCTTATGGCTGGTAGTTGCGTCGGTGATGTTTTGTTTGCATGACAACCATGAAGTGAATACAAACTGATTGCATATCTGATATAAATATATGCTAATTGAGAAGTCATTTAATGTGACTCATTTGGCATCACTTATGCAGAGTTTATCTTCATATACGTTGGAATAGTTAGTAGTTGTGGAATATTTTCATTAAAACGTTATCGATGCTGACAGTAGAAATGTATTTCAATGCTGGTATGAACCACCAGAGCAATATTTCATTTCCAACGCACGCCAAGAGTTGGGGTCTACTTCTCATTTAGACTGTCCGTAACAGCATTGTAAAATATTATCCCGAAATTCCAATTGCATGGCGATTCACTCTAGCTGGTACAACAAGTGCCGTTACTAGTAAGATCTGCTGGAGTTGGGCCTATTAAGAGAATATATCACAGAAGTTCCCAGTCTGTACACTGTCTGATATAGAGGCGTTTTAGCTGCTTTCTTCTTCCAAAGTTTACTGTTTCGCCCACGCCCGTGTAGAAAATGTAATAAACAAAATTATATCACCAGGAGATGTCGAGGGCCGAATATGAGATTCCGCAGTTTTCAACAATTCGAAAGAGTACCATCACCAGGTATACATAGGCCAACTATCTACGATAATAGCGAAAAATAAATTAGGATTTCCAAGGGTAAAAGGTAAAACGACGTATTGGCGAATAATTATTAGTCATAGGATCATGCAATATGGTAGCCAATTGTTGAAACCGACCTTAAAAATGAAACTATCATGGATACAACGATAATCTTGACGAAAACGATAATTGCCATGCGGGGAATCTAAGGCTCAGTAAAATGCTGGCATCGACTAGTTCACTCACCGGCGAGAGAAACTAATTATATGATTGTAAGCATGAATATAGCTATTGCTCGTGACAAAAAGCTGATTCAGGTCTTACTCATTCATAGACTTTGGGCGTTTGGTGAGAGATATACAGGAGATGTTCTAATTGCATATCAAATCCTTAAGTTGCATAGGACTTCGTTCCTGCCCTCTGTAGATTCCCGTCACTCTCTCTACCTCCCAGAGCACAACCCTCAGTCTTCATATAACCTAACTTGACAGTAAAAGTCATATGCTCATCTAATTTGCGTTTTCAAACTAAGTAGGTTCAAAAGGTTAATTCCAGGGTTACGACAAAGCATTCTATTTGACTTGTCATCAAACATCTCTAATGTCTGAAGATGGAGCATCCACTAAACCAATTATCACAGCTACAAAGAGTCAGAACACAGCTACCAGTGTAGTTGCAAGGTAGGGGAAATTTAACATGTTACCCCTATTCTGAGAGAGTAAAACTGGTTGGCTATTCCTCAGCGTATCGACTATAAGGGTCTCATCATGCAGTTCGTGCGATCAAAAACTGGTACTCCAGACTATTTACATAAATTGCTACACACACAGAGTCAACACAGACGTTCGCTTCGCAGGGGGCGGGAACATAACTCAGGATCCCAGATTCGAACAAATGTTACTACTAAGGTTACTACTAATATGTGCCATTGTCTGGAGCTTCGTGATAAACTTTGCGGGGATAGACATTCGGAAGTATTTCTTTCCGCGAATAGTGAATAATGAGTGGAATCGCCTCACTGCAGATGTTTTTTTTTTTTGCGTCGAAGGTGTCGGATGTAATCAAGAACAAGCTGGTTTTTTCAGGAATTGTTGGATAATTCCTTTGAGCTGTTGTTCTTCCTTCTTGGGTTGTTGTGGTTCCAGGGTCGTTCATGAAGACTTCTCCCTGACCCTTCCTACTAAACTGAACTAAAACTAAATTAAACCGAGCTTAACTCTGCACTCTGAAAGTGTCGTATTGGCCAGCGTTCTGCCATCATGCAAAAGACAACCTTTTCACAATTGCTACGAACCAATTGAAACTTATCTACAAGGAGGAAACTCCTTCATTAAATTGGATTTATTGTTTTAATCAAAAATACGAGAGGTCCGCGTTTTTATTAGCTTGTTCATAAAACCCGCCAACAATGTTTCAAGAGATTCGAAGTCGAGGTTTAAAGGGAAATTGGATTAACGATTGTCAAGTTTGAACATTTGATGACATTGCTTCCAAGCATTGCCAACTAATAACGACCATGTGTAGGCGGTTCAACCCCGACGTGTTATATCACCACAAGTAACAGCTTCCTGTAGACTCGGTTAGAAGAAGAACAGTAAAATATGTCCATGGACCTCCAGTGAAAACGAAACTACCTTAATCTTCTGTTCAGGTTCCACTGTAGCCACCCCACCAAGTTTTGTTTGGATACGACAAAGTTAGAAGATCGCTAATTACATGGAATATTGGACCTTGGTACCTTGAAATGTCTTTCATGTTGTTTAGCTAGCACAGTACAATCCACCAATTGTGTTTTGTCAAATCAACAAGTTGCGAGAAAAAACATAAATTGACCCTTGGTGACCCAACGTCGTGTTATCGGGACCAAATTTTGTCCCCAGGACGAAAATTCATCAAACTCTTATTTATAAGCAAATTGAAATAACTTCTAACAAGGTTGACATGCGAAAACCTCCAAATGGGGGGTGTGGTGTTTTTGCTATGTCCTCTTTTAACCTGGGCTTCTTATTTAAAGAAAATCTGTACATGATCTTGTGGAAGGGAAGGGGTTGGATTCAGACCTTCCACCCCGTAACGCCAACTCTTTTCTATGACTTTCCATTATATCCGTAAAACTGCAAAAGAGATAGATTTACATCATATTCTAGTTATGGGTATGTTATACAAGGCAAGAAAAGGCAGTGGAGGGGGGGGGGGGGGGTGGAAGGCACCTCTAAACAGGAAAAGGGTCGAGTTAAGCATTTCACGCCAACATGCAGCACGTTTTTCGTATGGTTTCCCCAATATATCAGGTGGAAAGTTGAATGAAAAAGATTGCATCATATTCCATTCATTTCATACCATGCAGGGACCAAATAAAGCAAGTCACATTGAGTTTAATCTTTTTATTTGAAACAGTTCTTTAGGATTGTTTGTCGGTCGGACAACGGGGGGGGGGGGTGCGCTAGCCAGCGGCGGTGGGGGATGGGGGTGTTAGGCCGGAAGGCTCCACCCTCCTTTTGGTACTTTCCCCCCCCCCGATTCTTCCCCCCCCCCCCTCAATTAGCTCCGAAATTGAAAAAAAAAAACAATACGGAGAAATAACTGGTCAAAAATACGTTTTTTTCAAAGGGGCATGCTGATGTTTGCCTGTCGGGGCATAGATGCCCGAAACCCCTCACGCAACCTTGAAGTGCCACCGGGGTATACGGCATGTGCTTGTCTAAATGTTCGAAACCGCCTAGTTAATTAACTCTTGTGTTCCGGTCATTGATGACTCGGCAGATCCCCCAAAAATGTTAGGGGATACCCCAGTGGTTGCGCCAGGATTCCCCGACGGGGGGGGGGTCCGAGTTCCCGAACAGGGGGTCCAGGCAGACGAGAATCATCCTACACACCCCACCCCAGGTCAAAACTTGCCATTTTTGATGTTTTAATTTTTCATTCTTTCGTCAGGCAAATAAAAAAACGAAATAATAATAGGCAAATTGTTGAGGGCTTGTTGCACTACCAGTAGCATCCCACTCAACTGGGCGCTCTTAGTGGTATTTGCGACGTGAGGGGTATCACCTAACCCAAAAGCAAGACATAGTATAGACGGCGGACCGAACATCCTCGCAAACAGGATTCGTAGACCTTAATCTCTTGCAGGAGATTTCGAAGATAGGGTTGTTTATCCTTTCTAATATCGGACCATGCCTATGTGTAGTCTGTAGGAATGTTAGGAGGATGGATACGCTGATCTGGAGATGAGCGAGGGAACTTGACAACATTATTGAAAACATGAGAAAATTTTAGACTTTAATAGTGGAATTTTTGATATTAAGAGGATGGAAATACTTATACCGTCGGTGGCCACAGGCACTCGTCGGGGTTGAAATTTTAGCGTACCCACTCGGCCTCCCCCCCCTGTCGAGATGGGGAGAAATTCCCCGGCCGGAAATGGCCAGGGCTTTCTCGACGGGGGGGGGGGGGGCATGGCCCCCTGCCCCCCGTGGCGCCACCCTGGATACCCCCACTAGGGGCCTCCCCGTCCCCATCTCCGCACTTTCAAATGGCGTAGAGGATGAGGTAGCCTCATGTCGCGTGTATACTAGATCACATTGATTGGGCTATGTTGTGTATGTCATGCCTGGTGTATTATCACCACCACACTCCTGACATTTTGGCAATACATCTTCGAATACTGTTCGTGAATGATGGTAAAGTTAAACTGTTTTAACACTATGTTAGCTTTTAAGCAAGCCATCCTACAGTTGGTGTGAAACGTCAGTAGACAGCATTCATAATTAAATGATGCCCAGTCTACCACTGACGTAGCCTACTAGGATTTACACGATATATTCCATGGAGCGCTGCCATTTTGTCAAAGTACTATGCTAGAATCGCTAAACGATAATCAGCTGATTAAAGTATGACCCTCTGATTGGTCAAAAGTCAGGACACATCAGGATACATGTTGCCATATAATTGATTTTCAATTATTGGATACATGTTGCGCCACATGTTGCGCAACATGTGTCCTCTTGTATCCTGATGTTTTGCCACGTGAAGCGTGAAAGCGTGAAAAGCATTGCGGACACAAGCGTCGCGGACATATGTGACGACACATGTGTCGCAACATGTTGACAGTGTACACAGGCCTTCAAAGAGATACGGTTAACATGGTAAAGGTAGGAGTTCGGCCGGCGGCAGCGGAGACGGCCCGGCGGGCTGCACCCCCAAACCATAATATTCACGGACACTTCCAGTGCGCGGGTGATATAATTATTTAGATGTTGTTTTCCTCTTAACAATATAGGAAACCCCCAGTCACTACGAGGCATCCACAAGTGGGAGACTGAACTGTTCGAAATGAATGCCGCCTTAATGAAGAGATAAAGAGAGAAATGTGATAATCTGTTGAATTGCATCATAAATTTCAATGGAGAATGATGCCGGGTGATTTAAGGTGGACTGATGGGTGATTAAAAAGGGAGTATGGGTTACATTGCATCGTCTAACTTGCCGGCCTGGCATGAGCCAGGTCGTGTTTAATTCTATTCATGACAATCAGTACAGGGACCCAAGCGCCTCGACGAAGGCGATATTGTTGTTGAGCAGGAGGAGAGAATTACAAGGCAATATGAAGGTCGCCTCGCACCCTATTCTTACTGTTATGGTTTGCCCAGATAGCAATATCGATTGGTAAGATTTTTCGTTAAATAAAACATTTGTACTTTCAATCAAAAACTATTTGGTGACTTTTTTTAATTTTGGCTCTTTGTCAAATATTCCTATAGTCCTACCAATTGTCAAAAGTTGACTTGAATTTGAACATTTTTTTGTTGTTGCCTCGAGCCATATTCATACTGTTTAATAAATCATTACTGCCACCGTGTGTTTGTCCAAAGAGGAAGACGGGGGTGGGGGGGGTAAAGTAAGTTCACACAAGCTACCTTTGATATTTGATATTTCACCTACTATTGATTTCATTTGTGAACCGTGATTTCAAAGTTAATTTGGAGTATAGCCCGGAGCCCAGGAGGTCCGCCTAGTGGAAGGTAACCAATTTGAGCCATACAGCAGTGACAACCGCTATGGCCCTTGCAAGGATATGGATCCGTCTGGCAACACCTTCTGGTTGGTGTTGGTGAGGGCCATAACCAAAGGCCCAAAAATTAGGCTAGCTGAGCTCCCGAGGTAACCGCGGCAAATCTACGGCAAAATGTTCAGCATTATCTCAATGAAACATGAATGACCCTGACAAGACATTTTAGTTGGTTGGGGTGTGCCCGCCCAGACGCCAATACGGGGGCCCAAAATGCGCTATCTTAGCTCTGAGGTAACCGATGAAACAAATTAAGAAAATGTTCGTACACACTCCCAGCTAATCAATCACAAATACCAAGGACAGACAATTTTACGTGGTGGGTTGGGTTGCGCCAGACACCATCCATACCCCCACCCCACAGCTAACCTACGTTAGCTCGTAAGGTAACCAGTTGGCACAAAGTTGACAAGTTCGTTGCACGCCCCAGTTATAGAAAATTACCAATGACAGACATTTTAGAAAAGTGGTGGGTTGGGTGGCGCCAGACGCCATGCAATACCCTCCACCCCTAACCCCTACAGCTAACCTAGGTGTAGTCTCTAAGGTAACCAGTTGAAACGAAGTAGAAAAATGTCGTTACAACTCCCAAGGTATCACAACTGACAATGACAGACATTTTAAGGGTGGGTAGGGTGGGCCAGACGCCATACAATATCCCCCACCCCTACAGCTACCCTAGGTTAGCTCGTAAGGAACCAATGAACAAAGTTGAACATGTTCGTGTCCCTCCCAGCTATCACAAGTGACCAATGCAGACATTTTTAATGGTGGTAGGGATGTCCAGACTCCATACAATCTCCTCGTCACCATAGAGGGCTCACCTAGAGTTTAGCTCGTAAGGTAACCACAACTGAATCATCGTATTGTTCAATAGAGTTTTATTTAATGCCACTAGCTGAAATCCCACTCATGTTAGAAAACCATCAAACAGGCAAAGCAATTTTAATTGTTTAAACGGAATTACATCCGGCATATTAACTGTTATGTATAACTACTAACAACAATTTAAAAGGTTGGATTGGACAAAACTGACCTATGTCATCTCATGATCCAACCAGTTTTTCCACTGACAAACCGCAAAAAGCGGGTAAGAATTGTTCCACACTCTTATAAGAGATTTCCAAATAAGGGCAGCTGTGGAAATATAGAAAGTTGGCGTCAGGCGCCATATATTAATGTTTCATGAGGAGGTATACCAGCTAGTAAACGCGGCTGACGCTTTCATACGTTGCGGCGAAATACCGTCCCAATGCAATTTGATATCGATACGGTATAATCGTCACAATGATAATCAATGGCAACCACAATATCGATATATCGGGAGACGTATCAGCCGGCAAGCCACGAGTGCGTATTGTGTCCCACTGCCCCTCCCTAATCGAATTAAGCATGCTGGAGAGCAGTATGTGACTTTTAAGAGCCTTTGCTGGCTGAGACTCACCAAAGAAGGGTCCCAGGGCCTTAGCCAACGCCGTCGTACCATAAAATCCGGAGCCACGGCCGACGACCTAAACTAACGCCCCTTGCAAGAGAAGAGTATTCTTCTTAACAAGGAGCTCGGAAACTCGACCGTCAGAACTCGGAAGAATACACCCCTAACTACCTCCGGGTAAACAAGAGTTATCCAACACTCCCAGGTGCCCTACGTTGTACGACGCGGGACCAACGGGAACTGAGAGTCTTGGGACTCGTCACTCCGTCGGGTAGAATGTCGCCTGTCCCGATTCCTGGCGCGAAGAGCTCTCCCTTCAGGTGAAGCTGGTAAAAGGCCCGCTTTCAGGAAAAATACACAGGGCTCAACAAGATATCGAGTCCTACGAGGGACAAAACGTCGAACCAGCCGTCTGCTATAGAAGCTTCTGCGGACCTCCAAAGAGAAGACCGAACGGGAAAGCGAACACCTCACAGAATAAGGCGAGGCAGGAGGTATACGCCTTACAATCCAATTGCAATAGACGCCAGACCTTTTTCGGTGATCAAACGGCTCTTTTTAAGGGCCCGACAAGCAACCATAAAAGGGTGGCATCAGCCCAATCTCTCCCAAACAAGCCTGTGTCTGTCCATTGCATTTCTTTACTGTCATGGTAAAGATAACACATCCGTCTAACAAAAAACGGAAATTTAACAGAGCGGTAAATAATATTAAATATAACGTAAATCGTTATCAACTCTCAGGGAGCGCGGGCTAACACGTACCACAGCCAAACCTGCAAATGAGGCAATAAACTCAAAGAGTACGTCAGAACCCTACAGCCCTGCCCTCTATACAATATAAGAGGTACGCCCTAGGGTGGGGTTAAAGTTCATCATGACACAAGATAAACCGAAGCGTACGCTATGTTCTCCTCTCCATAAAGGACTCACAAGACCAATGCGCCTTCGTTTAGAGTTTATGCGACATAAAAAGCAGCGAACCAAAATTCCGCATGCAATCCACAAGGTCCCTCAAGGACCTTAACCAGAACTTGGGAAGACTACCTGGAGGCAACAAAGGCTGAGATGGCTAAGCATTTTTTCGAGAATGCACTGCACAATACCACGAAAGCAAACGCATCGCTCTAAATCCCATTGGAACGATCTTAATCCATTGTGGTAAAGCCCTCGACAGGAAAGATGCATAGCCATACTCAACGCTCAGATTTATCAAACCGAGTCGAACGTCGCTGAAAGCTGTCATCCAGCGAACGGTTACCGAGCGACATAAAACCAAAGCCAACCACCGACGTGGTGAATCAAAACCGCTTTTCAACATTCTCTCCGCAACAAGAACTGACGAAGAGACATTCCGACTACCTAAGTCCAAACAACGGTAAGACCCCCACGACCCGTGATATACTCTTGCCTAAGGTGCACAAAGCACCTCCAGCGAACTCCAAATTTGCAGGCAGACCAATCATAGGCGTAACGGGTCCCCAACAGAGCCAATCCCACTTCAAGCCTTTTGTGTGATTATGTCCTCCTTCCAATAGTAGTACGGCAAGAAACGTTGTGAAAACACAAATCACATCCTTACCCTACTGCAAGGGGTTGAAATTACCAGTTCATTTTCGCTACTCTGGATGTCATATCAATGTACACCAACACGGCACAGGATTATGCTCTCGACACCTGCCAGGTTGCATACGATAACCACCTGAGGACTATTACGAGTACCGTAAATATCGTCCAAATCAATGCGCAAACTCATTGACCTCATACTTTCAATCCGCAACTGCTGTGATGCAACTGCCATTTTTACAGACCAAAAAATGGTTGCGCAATGTGCAGTCAAGCGTCCCCCTCCACGATCCTGCGACCTTGTTATGCACAAACTAGAGACGCTCAATCCAATTCCAATCAGAACCAAACATCCTTCAATGGCTAGGTACAGAGATGACATCTTCTGTTGGTCATGTTGAACCGAAAGAGAACTGAACTCCCTGGTGGAACGTAAACGTACTACAACTACACCCCACCTCCTTAATTCACGGCAGAAATTATTTTCTGCTACTGAAGTCACATACCTCTATCTAACAATTTTCAGAGAGACCATTCCCGTCAAAACGGCTTTCCAGTCCAGAATCTATTCCAAGCACACGGAAACCTTCAAATATTTAGATCGCAATTTCACTCATCCCCAAGCCACTTTCCATGGCTTTATCAAAGGGAAGAGTCCTAAGGTATGCACCGCCCTGCAAACATGATGCAGACAGCGCTTGACTTCATCGAGAAAAACCAATTTTCACAGAAACACTTGCTGCTCCGTAACTACACGCAAGGAGAGGTGGTATCCGAGTCCAATGCCCTCAAGCATGAGGACCGGCGACAAATATGCGACGCCCGGCACCCAACAACGGCACGGCACGCATTCAATGAACCACACTGGTGTTCAACTAACAACACCCCCCATGTCAAATCCAGGACCTACCAAGAGGCCCTTAACTACGCATTGGCAACTTGATAAACGTCAGCCAGCACTTTCGCAACTGTTCCCCCAAGCCCTATAATTGCTACAGAGGGGACACAAAATCTCAGAGATCTAGTTAAATAATCCAGATTTCCACACGGGCATGCACACTAACAAACAGAAAGCGAAGACAATACTCCTCTCGCTAGTTGATCACAGACTATAACAAAATACTCAAAGTTGTAGTACCATAAACAGAGACAAGCCCAAACCGGCCCGCAATACGATACCCCTGATGAAGCCCCAAAATAAACCGAGGGACAGAAACTAAGTCTGGTTTCAAAGTCTCAAGAGCCAACAAAGGCCACTCACGTCACTACGGCTCCTAACCATGCCAACTCCACCATAGAGGGGCAGTGGATCACGGCACGCATGTGGGACCTGGCGGCGATGTCGTCTCGCGATATTTCGACGCTATGGTTACTTGATGTCCCTCGCCTATATTGTTTGGACGAATATATCGTGTGATCCGTTGTCGCGTCAGACGATATTTCGTCGGGCGTCCCTAAAGCGTCGCTACCGTCCTCACTCGCTTTCATAACTCCTCATACCAGTCCCGAGTCATAAAAAGGCTGACAACAAGGTGAACCTTGTTCAAAATAGGGGGATATATACCGGCCCGTTTAACAATTTCACTGACGGACTGGTCAAGATAGTGGCAAACGTGAGCATACTATGAACTTACCACAGTCGTTTAAAACCAAACCAACCCCAAAAGCCTCCAAAATGGTCAAATTGTTCAATGGCGTCAATGTCATACAAATACATTGATATTTGCCAAAGAAGAACGATACAACTCTGAAGCTTTTTGCATCAACTTCCCAGACTCAACTTACAAGTCCCAGCCACTACAAGTGAAATCAAATGGTTCATCGCTATTAATTTTTGCCCGATTTAACAATATCACGAAGGGACTGACACCTGTCAGACTTGGTTAAGCCTTTTAGTTCCAGTCGTTTTGACAAACACCACGCTACTCACGTCCAAACGGCAATCCCACGCTACCAAGCCGCACGCGAAATTATTAAGTGGTTTTGCCCAGAGTCAGGTCCAAAATCCGCTGAGTCGGATTCCAGGAGCTCAGGTAGCCTCTTATAACAATCAGTCCTGTTCGCCGGCAAACGCCGCAAACACTGATTGTGACTATCAACCCCCCCCCCCCCCCCCTTCTCATTATATTTACTGTTTCACCTTTTACCCTTACGAGCTACCCCTAGGGATGTCTGTACGGGTGGAGTATTGTATGGCGGTCTGCGCAGCCCCACCCACCACTGAAAATGTCTGTCATGGGTCTTTTGTGATAGCTGTGAGTGTCCACGAACTTTTCTACTTTGTCCACTGGTTACCTTACGAGCTAACCTAGGTTAGCTGAAAGGGTGGGGATATTGTATGGCGTCTGGCGCAACCCACCCACCACATAAATGTCTGTCATTGGTCATTTGTGATAGATGGGCGTGTCACTACGATCATTTCCTACTTTTGTATTCAACTGGTTACCCTCATGACTCACCTAGGTTAGCTGTAGGGGTGGGGATTTTTATGGGCGTCCTGCGCACAACACCCCCACTTAAAATGTCTGTCATTGGTTCTTTTGTGATAGCTGGGAGGGTGTCACGAACATTTTCTACTTTGTCCCAACCTGCTTACCTTCACGAGCTAACCTAGGTTAGCTAAAAGGGTGGGAGTGTATGGCGTCTGCGCACCCACCCACCACAAAAATGTCGGCATTGGTCATTTGTGATACACTGGGAGTGTCACAAAACATTTTCAACTTTGTTCAACTATTCCCTCATGAGCTAAGCTAGCTCATTTTTTGGGCCCCAGTTAGTGGCGTCTGGCGGGCCCCACCCCTCAACCAACTAAAATGTCGGTCACGGTCATTCATGTTTCATGAGATAATTCTGGACATTTTGCCGTAGATTTCCCGCGGCTACCTCGGGAGCTAAGCTGACCTATATTTTTGGGCCTTTCGTTATGGCCCTCACCACACACAGCCACCAGAATGTGCGTCGCAGAACGACCATTTCCTTGCAAGGGCCCATAGCGTTTGCACTGCTGATGGCTCCCAATTGGGTTACCTCTCCGCGAGGGCTGACCACCCTTGACTGTCCCGCTCTATTACTTTTGTCTACATTTGAGATGCTTCACGCTAAAACTTCACTCTTTTTTATAACGCTTTGGGCGAGACCAAATGATAATCAGTTCTAAAATCATAGCAGTTGTGATGTTCTACACCACCACAGATGAATTTCTTCTCCTGGGGTGGGTGAGAGTGTCCTCTCCAGTATACTTGATTACTTCGAAACAATTCCAGTGAAGAGTGGGGTCAAATCAGGTCAGGTTTGAAAATGATATGGAACTAACATGGGAAAAAACAACTAACCTGGTCAATTTATATTACCGTTCATACCCTCATAACCTCAACTACGACGTGAGCACATATTAAAGCCTACGGTGGCATAGCTCTCACAAAACATCCCGACATTCATTTAAATTTTCATCAAAATTGTGGACCAGTTTTGGCCCACAAGCGGCTCCCCAAATAGATATAAATAATATATAATAACCTGAAAATGAACGGAAAATACATATTCAAATTAAACCCAATGAGTCCACAATCAGTCAAGAAATGAAATCCTTACATATTAACCTTTCCGCTTATGTATGATATTTATTGGTCGACACTCCCTCATAATCAAGTTTCAAGTTTATCTACCAGTCCTTGCCGTTCCATTGCCATATACAGCTTAAACATGTCTTTTCAAACGTATATATATTACATTATCATATAAATTTGGGTGGAAAGACCAGAGGTAAATACACACTTTTCTAATCCGGCCCACGGTAAACTTAAGTTGAAAACAAAATTTGGACATGGAAGAGAGAGAAGGCACATCGATTTGGAAGGAAATATTTATTATAGAAAAGAGAGTTATACGTATCAGATTTTTTAATGAGCACTGCTTGCTCATTTTAGTTCTTCTTTAGAGACGTTAGAGGCATTTCTGTTTTTCCATCAAAAAAATATTGGTAAGAGATCCATCAGTTGACCCTGGTGGCTTCGTTCTGGAGTAGGGATGCTTACGTGATATTTCAAATCTGTAACGTGTATTGAAGTTATGATAACTGGAATTACATAATACTTTCTGGAGACCTCGGGTAGGTACGTACAGTGTGGGAAATCATATCCGAATATACCTTATATTCGAAACCTCAAGGCTTCGAAATTTGACAAAAAACCCTTCCGGTTGTGGTACATTAGAAAATATCGACACTGCAAATTTGTCATGTGTCGAATTCATTATCAGACAAATCTGAAAACAAGTCACCACTGAAGGTACTAGATACGCCTCAACGTCTGCAACAATAACGGTACATGTACCGTACACCACAGTCACGAGGAGTTATCCCTGGAATAGTCAGGCATTAGAACGTATACGGAACTGCTACGGAACGCTCGCTGTTTGTCGGGAGGTAAACGACAGGCAATAGTCTCTAAGTTACAGTGGATAATGCTGAGTTAAACTTTATTTTCATTGACACTGCTATTTCTACCACTCATATTAACTTTTCACATGACAAGATGCAAGAATTGTATTTTCTCAAATCATGTCAATGTGTAGAAAAGGGCTATATAAGATTTTTACAACACAAGTGCCGATTTTTTCTCCAGCTGCCAACGAGCCATGTTTTGATCCACGTAAGTTCATTTTCTTATTTCTTTTTTTTAATTCCTGAATGGTGCTGATATAGGGGTCATTGCCGTAAGCTTCGAGGCAATCGGTGCAGAATTTACATTAAAAATAGTTATTGGAACAGCCTTCTCGTCTAGACTCCGAACAGTCACTCGACGTTTTTTTTTTTTTTTTTTGGCGGCTGTAAATGCTGTTGCGATAGGCGAGGTCTTGGTCTCCACTTCATGGTTTCGCTGTGGACTTTGGGTTTCTGGAGTTTGTTTCGGTATCGTGGTCGCCTGTGAGCAATCATGTCGGACATGAATCCTCCCGCTCCCCTCCGTTCCCGATAAAGTGTCGGATTCTGGAGTTCACTGGTTGTATTTTCAAAGCAGACGTGAAATGGCAAGTCTCGGGAACAGGTTGGGAATGGTTACACCCCTGCCTCGATATCATCCGAGCACCGATCGAGATAAGAAGGCGAGTTATCGCTGGTGCTCATTCACGATCAATACGGCCAAGGTTCATTTCATGAGGCCTCACTTGGATTCTTGAAGAATCTTATCACATAAAATCGAAGAGTGTTAATGGCTCTAAAAACAGCCTCGACTTGTTTCTCAAGAAACTGAGTTGCTATGGCGACAGGGATATTTATTGGGATGATTCACTCCTGGCCCTCCCTCATTGAATTGAACCAAAATTGAGGATAGTATCATTCCCCTATAGCTAACTCTCTGAAATCCGGTATTGAGTCATCCCCTCATGACTGATAATAACATGAGTATATTCGTGACACCGTTTTATTAACATTTAGCATAACGTTGAGAGGATCTCGGTTAGCACGGTCGGTTCCTGTTATGGTCTCCGTCTAAGGGGTTGGTATCCCTTCCCGAATCTGCCAGGGGAGTTTGGAGTGACACCCATCCTCTTTTTCTTTCATCGCCAGAGACACTATCGAGATTAACATAGTTGTGTTTGGCGCGGGAATTCTACTGACGCTGTTGCTCACCGCAGGACAGCACGCCGAATGAAGGGTTGGGGGAAAAACCCTCGGTAACCCCGAGTCCAGGGGAGGAGAAGCCCCTGAAGGTTGTGGTCTCGTGGTGGGGCTGTGATGGTGGTGCCGAGTGGTGCCGCACCGGTCGCCTCGGCTTTATCTCAGGCGGGCGGTCCGGTTTGGTTCCTGGAACATCCTTTAACTCCATGAGGATGCCCGTTTGCCTGTCTTGTCACGGGAACTAAGTAGGCTGGCCATTCAGGTTGCAGCTTCCACTGAAGTGCGCCCGCTGGCCTGGGCGCGACGATGGTCGCGGCGTACCCCCGACCACCTTGTTTTCCTTGGCAACACAGGTAACACCGATCAACGTACGTATAATGCGACTGCGGGTGTTTTATCCATTGTCGCAGTGTACGTTCCGACCGGGATAAGCGATGACTTGGTGAAAGAAGTGTTCTACGCTCAACTCAGTTCGTTGTGCTATGCAGAACTCTCTTCTGACTCAAATGTCATTCTGGAGTCATTTCTTGCCCGCATGTATCTAGCAGCTGTGATGATAGCAGTCTTCGGTTACTTGACTTTGCCAAATGTCGTGGCCGCAAATTGCCGTTTCTTGATTCTAACGATCTGATGCAAGACGATGGACTTGGTCCTCCAATGATACTCATAGACGGGAGATTGAGGATGCTCATGAACTGTAAGGGTCTTCAGGCGTGCCCAGTTCTTCACGACTGATTCACAGGTTACTGGTCATTACGCTCAGGCTTACTGTAGCTACACTGTATGCTGACAGACTAGGGCAGTCGATTGATGGGCTGGAGGGGAATGTGGACCCTGAGCAGAGATGGGCAAGCTTCAAAGCCCTACTGTCCTCAAGACAGCATGGAGTGCATCCCGGAGCGTCCTATGAGGACCACCGGGTAAAGCGCTGTTCACACTTGTGCGATACGATACGATACGATACGATAAATTTATCGGATGGAGTGTTCACACTTGTGCGATAAAAATGTCGTACGATAATTTTATCGGACGTCTACGGCGCCTAACTAACGGAGAAAATGGTGGATTTTTGTTGAGAGAAAAGCACAAGTTTTCTCATTTTATCGCTTCAGGCGGTGGAATAGCCTGGTCGGCAGAATTCTTGGATACCAAGAATTGTAATTTCAACGCAATTCTAAGCTCGTGTCTTCCTCGGTACTTGTAGGAGGGCGTGAAATAGTTGTTTTATTTTACCTATTTGAAGCAAACAACAGCAGTTACAGCCTTTTCTCTAGTCGTGGGGACATCACGCGCAAATAGGGGCACCTGATTACACCGTTCCTGAACATTACTGAACTTCTTCCATACAGAATTTTTCCTCATGATCCCATTCTGCCACCAAACACCAATTAATCATGGGAGCGCCTTCCTGGAAGGCGCTCAGCCGCATCACCCGCAATTGACGATCACAAACAGCAGCTGACCCCCCATCCCCGCCTACCCTTTCGTTGGACACCCAGTCTTATTTAGCTTCGGTATCCAAAAATATGGTGAAGTGAGGTAGCCAAGAAAGCATTTCGTCAACTTGAGTAATTTCAGTCAGTTGAGCTGAAAACTGAAGGCTTTGTTACTCTGCTCATAACATGCATGTAAAAATATTGCCTACGGCTCCACCTGTGTACCCTACTACTTTCCTCACTGACCTACAAGACATTACGTAACTTGGCGTAGATCGACATTATATCCCCCCCCCCCCACCCTATAGCTTATTCGTTCGTTGCTTTCTTCGTTTCCTTTCCCGCCTCTTTCTTCACGTGAGGGTCAGGGTGAAGTTTCCGTCAAAAAAAATTACGTCAGATGTGGATGAGGACCCTCTGAAAAAACCCCTCCTACCCTGCTCCTCTCAAACAGCCACAACACTCCTCCCCCGGACACTCACTACCAACCGCATATCTCCTGCCTGCCTTTGCATGTGACATGATACTTCATGGGGCCGCGCAACATGACCCTCCCATTACCTCACTGGTCACGCTACTATCGTATATGGGGAGGGCTTCATGGATTCGAACTGACATAATGGTTTCTAGTCCCGTGCATGGCTGCAAATTAGGGCCGAGAAGCTCAATTCAGAGGCCAATGTCTTCCCCGGAAACGTCACTACCCAAAACATTCATCAAGACCCCTGATTTTATCACTAAAACCCACTTTTCACGCTAACTCCCGCCATACCTGTTTGGCGTTCCATATTCTTGGGCAGAAATTGCGCAGGTTTTACCACTGCATTGCGCAATTTATCGCATCCGATAATTTATCGTACGATAAAAGTTGAAATATTTTTCAACTCGACGTCCGATAAATTTATCGTATCGTATCGTATCGTATCGTATCGCACAGGTGTGAACACTCCTATTGAAAATAACACTTTTTAACTCGACGTCCGATAAATTTATCGTAGATTAAAAACACAGACAACACCCCCCCCCCCCCAGCCCCCCGCCCCTCCAATATCAACAAAAAAAACAAAAGTTGAAATATTTTTCAACTCGACGTCCGATAAATTTATCGTATCGTATCGTATCGTATCGTATCGCACAGGTGTGACCTCCTATTGAAAATAACACTTTTTAACTCGACGTCCGATAAATTTATCGTATCGTATCGTATCGTATCGTATCGTATCGCACAAGTGGTGAACCAGCCCTACTGAGGAAAGAGTCGGATCCACCGGGCGGAGCGGCCAGCTAGGCCAGGCTCAGTGGGTAAAGACTTAAGACTCGGCTTCTAGAGAGCTTCAGCGCATGGCACTAAGAGCACTGCGACGCGATCGTGAGGCGGCGCCCAAGCGTGTCTGTGATTTCGTAGCCGACTCACAGAGCGATCCAGAGACCCGCAACTCGCTTATGTTGCCTACTCAGAGCTCTCTACCTCTCGGAACATTTCTATCTCTTCAAAAAATTGATTATTCAGACACTTTTATTGTTTGTACTGAATCGTGAAATCGGTCATCGAACATCACGCAGTAGCATCAAATGCTCTTAGCCTTAGACACGCACACATACGACAGTACGCTCGCATAATAAAGATCTTCGGCAAGGAGCTAAACATCAGGCAGGCAGTTCGTGTATTGTATTAGGCGTATGCTGATGCCTTCGGGGGGTAAACTTGTTAAGAATATGAATGAAACAGTTTCTCAATACTCCCTAATTCATTTGTATTGTGCACGTTATCTGACTGTGTTTTTGTGACGCGGCCGTTTGCAGTAGATGATTCAGATTAGAAGAACGACATACTTCACAATTCAAATCATAAACGACGGGATCGGTTCCCAAGAAGACTGGGCTCTTGGTCAGTTGGAGGGGGGATGGGTGCAAGAGTAGGATATCCAGAAATCCAGAAATTGTAGAATTGTAATTCTATTTGTATAACCCATATATATTGCCGTTCTTGCGGGGTGTAGAAGAATACCGGGCGTGAGGCAAAATAACAGGGTAGGTACCTGCACGATTGACGACTGATAGGCAATTCACACAGTGTTGCACTTACCTTTTGGAGGCTCGTTTGAAAAACTGAATACTAAATCGCCCCGCAGTATGTCAGACGATAGTCCGTCAATAATTGTATCTGTTTCCTACCTGGTTACTTGATGATATATCCTTTTGTCTGCCCATTAGTGATTGAATGTGCAGTATGGATACAAACCATTCTAGCAGAGGAAATGGCGGATGTATCTTTCCCAGGTGGCTGTACTCGCTGTTGCCTTGCGGGTGCAATGGGCGGGGTCTTCACTCTCTGGTCCCGCTGTAATGCAGTGGACTGTCTGGGGTTCATTTAGTTTGTTTCGGGGTATTTGCAATAACTTTCATCGGGCGGCTGTGAGCAGATCACGTGAAACTTGAGTCTTCCTTCTTCCGCTCCACCATATTTCGTGGTTTTTTTTTACAACCTCTGCCTCCTATCATCGGAGCACTACCGAAAGAGAAGACGAGTTACCTCCAGTGCTCATCTACGATCGATACGACCAATGTACACAACGTTCCATTCAGTCTTTATGTCATGTCCTCCTTTCCAGCCACTAGCTACTCCTATGTAGTATCTCATTGTATTGACTGATACAAACACTAGGATTGAACAAAAATAATCTGGTTGGACGCGGGGGGAATTAGTGCGTCAAAATTTCGTGGATGAGGGTCCTTGTGGCGAACATTACATTGTTTTTAATAATTCGCGAACTGATAGCCATTCTCTCCAAGCATAGAAATGATTTGAGAGCTTCGATTTTGACTGAAGTTCTTCTTTGTAGATGAGGGTATCGAACGATTGGCATGAATTTTCACATATCTTCGATGCCTATTGTTCTCGAAATGAGGAGGAGCCTACTTGCTCCCCGAACCGGTAGAATTTGAATCAAATCTAATCTCGCGTGTCAATAGTATTTTCATTTTTTAGGGTGAATTTGTTCGAAGTATTCCTCCGGCAATTACGTCACAGAAGACATGATCTCATTCTATATCTTGGGAATGTTGGTAGTTGGCGATCATGCATTATCCAGGATTGCACCCTTGCGGATCGAATATTATTAGTTCGATCCTCCAGAACATATTCCTGATACTGCGACTTCTCCATTAGCTCCCCGTCAAGGAGAGGATAATCTTTAGCATCATGCTCACCTGCAACGCTCTGAACAACAAGAGCCCTCACAAAACATGAAATCTATGGAGCCATACAATCCAATAGCCTCCTGCAGTAAAGATAGTATGGCGATCGGGGCCTTTTCAGGTTACTGTCCCTGCACCGTGGATCTCTCTCCCTTAACACATTTGTTAGAACATAAAACAGCAGTTCAACGTCGCTAAAAATGTCACCTATTCCAAGCGAACTCTCAACTGATTTCTTTGTTCTATCTTAGTTTGTAATTGATAATTGCTCATTTCTGTCATTGTTAATTTTGGTAGGATTTTTTTTTATCATGCTCCAATAGAATTGTATGTTTTATTAATTAGAATCGGATTTTATCATCTCCAAATAAGAATTGTATTGTATTAATTCATGTAGAATCGATAATTTTAGTGTCTGTGACTGGTTCGCATTGTTTTTATAGCCAAATTGTTTCACAAACATTTAGGAATATCGCCTCAATGAACTCCGAACTGAAACGTTCCAAAATCAATCCAATCTATACTGTGAGTGCGCAATTTAAGGTGTCTCCTAATGAAATGTTCTCTTCCCAATTTCTCCAATTTCCAAGCCACTGGGTCTCCAACTAACATGAGTGTGTCAGTGCACACGGGGGGGGGGGGTTCGGAACACCCCCCACATACCAAGTGATCAATAAATTTTTTAATACACTAATTTTTTCGGCAAATTTGCAGCATAGCAGCATGTGTCTCAATTAGTTGCCAATAGGGGGACGAGGCCATTCGCCCTGAGGCCGCCACTTCCTGGGTTTCGGACCTTTACCCCCCCCCCCCCCCGAGACAAATCTCTCTGGTAGCGCACCTGGTTTGTGCACAACATATATATACATTTCGACTACACTACTAAGTAACGTCGAGAAGTCTCTAAATTGCGTCAAAACAGATCGTGAATGATTTCCTGCGATGAATTGTTGATACCTTATTAGTGAAAAACATGACGTATTGCAATATGACGTCATTAAAACTTTCACTCGGTGAAACATTGCTATGGGCCACTTCAAGCCTAACTATAATCGTTCAGGCTCAGAAGAACAAATTTACACCATTCATGAACCAATGTGACTTTATCTGTTCTCAACAGATAGCCTCATATGTGCGAATCCGATTCTCTTCAACCAGCTCACCGGATTTCAGTTTTTCACCAATCAAATTCCACCATTATCAATCCCATATTTTCTTCCTCCCTTTTCTGCGAATCGAGGGTCTGGTCTGTGATAAGCGTTTCCCGCGTCACTGACACGACTGGACCGAGGAGAGGGGGACTTTGATGAAGAAATTAAACTCTAACTTGATTATTGACGGTTCGTTAACTCGAAATTGTAGACATTTAAGCCATTAACCACTATAACAAACGCGTCATTTCACAAATTCAAATCCGTACTGAATTCTAGACAACGACAGCTATGAACCGATCACTTCCGCGATATGTCGAGCAACAGATTCCATGAATTAACGGGGTGAGATAGCCTGACTGTATTCTGTAGCATGTCCTATAATGTTTCTATAAATAAATTGACGGAAATGTAGTTAGCTGCCATAATTGTCATAACTCACTATTGGAATCATTCTCCAGGCCTCTCGGCGACCCATCAATTTCAACACATTTGGTTTAATCTGCCTGAATTTTTCTAATGTTTTAGTAGTTGTGCTCCTCAACAAATGTATTAATAGAAACATTTCATTTTGCTGCAGTGTAACCTTAACGAGCTACAATATATGTTGAGTTCCCAAGGGTTCGAACCTAGAACCCTTTTTATTTTTATCCAAGCACTCAACCTACATATTACGTATGTGCCTAGATACATATACAAAATATTTGTAATGTTTCAAAGGAATATTATCTGCAAAAATATTTGCGAGTGATAAACGTTGACAGTTATAGGAGTCAATGTGGCTCCTCCTTGAAAAATGAAAGAAGGACACGTTTAACGTTCAACTCAAAGACCTCTGTTAGAAACGATGTATCGCGGTATATACCTAGCAATTGGATGTATGATTTGGACAGCACAAGTGACTCAAACCTGTCATCAATGTGCATATGGCCTATGAACTTCCCTGTCCAATATCAGCTTTGTTTGGGAACTTCCCATCAGTAAGGTTAGGATCCTCTCTACTCGCGTATTTAACGTTTGTGAGAGGGAGCGTCCAAGCCATTTTTCTAACATAAATCATTTTCAGTTGGACCGACAGAAATAATGTTACTACACTAGAATGTGGCTGGGATAGGCCCATAATGACAACTTGTTGATACGGCCAATGTCATTATATGTATAGACTACCTACCCGTTTTTCACAAACTCTTGTATTCGCTATGATATTCCTCATGATGAACATCGTTATCCACTTGATCACGGTATTAAAAAAAAACAGGATGAAGAACGTGACTGTCGATGAGATAAAAGCTTATGATGGTATGAACGAAACTAGTAACCGACCGCCTATGCTTACGCAGAACGCCTAAATACGTTTAACCACTCCCATTAATGGATCCAAAATCAGTTGTCAAGAAATTTGATGAGTCGGTGAAAGGTGAATAATCACGAGTGCTTCTTTAGCACCTACATTCACTTTAATGACGCAGTCAAGTCTACGTACGGCCAGGGATACCCCGCCACTCTATCTGATACTTTTCAAATAAAAACTCCATTTCACACAGTGCGTTTTTATCGGGAATAACAGGCGAGTTTGTGTCAATTCCTCCGCAGGGTGTGACAGTTTTGTTTCAATGAACCAACTAATCAAGTACTTTCAGGACTAGAAGCTCATCTTCAGTTTCTAGAAATGTTTTACGGCTTAATTCACATAACACTCCTGGCAGCATCGAGAGTGATAAGGTGTGACAGCTTGCTGTACAGTGCATGCATAATTGTCATTATTTCACCGTGCACTCTTACCAGTCATTTGAAATTGACGATAACCAGAGAAATCGAACAAATTATGACATCTGAAAATTATTTTGCGGGCAAACTGCGTGTTTAGCGAAGACATCATCACTACTATTTCTACTAACTGTAATAACGTTGGATGTATATTAATTGAACTTTTACTCAAAAGTATCAACTGGTCGATTGCGACGTAAAGTTGGTTAAGTCATGGGACCGTACTTAAACTCATATTACGGGATAGTAAATCTGTCTGGGTTCTTTACACGAAGTCATGTTTGGATGTTTCATACCTACGTCAGATAATATGGTATAACCAGGCTCCGTGCACAGTTATAAATGTTACTAACGATTTCTTCGAGAATTACCGCTGGTTCAGAATAGCTTCCAACTGAGCGTGGGGGCGTCCCGTTGTCAAATCAAATATGGATTGGGGACTTCACTATTTTTCAACATAAAATAACCTTTAGGGATTTATTTGCTTCTCTCGATGAATTGGCGTTATCTGTGCGGAGCAGAATTTTGCATTGAATATATTAATAGGTAGTTAAAATTTCATCTGTGCTCAAACGACAGCAAGGGTGTTGCATGTCTTCAGTAGTCGGAGCTGAGCGCTAACGCTTTTCGCACGAAAATAGCTGGGAGCAGTAGACGCAGTTATACACAGTAAAAAGCAGAACACTAAAGCGCCCCGTCGAAGGTCGCACGTTTCGTGGCTCGAACCTATTCAGTATCAATCCCCCGAATTCCCATCAAAAAAAAAAAAAAAAACAACTAGGGGAAAAAAGGTTAACCCCCAGGATAAACGACCCGAATCGTTTGCCTAAACCCACAAAAAAAAATACTTGGTATATATAAAACTGTTCCTCAGGGAATTGAAAAAATCCCTGAGGCCAGCGACTACTATCGCTGGCCCAAGAGCCTCTCATGCCTCCATATTTCAATTTCTCATTTTGCCACTTGGACCCCTCTCTTGACGTTCTTAGCCGCCACATACCGGAAGAAATCTAAACTCTGTAAATCTAAACTGTTAAGTCATGAAGTTCGTCATCAGAGAGAAGAGGTCGCCGAAGCGCCCTGAACTCTTTTCACTTCTTCATCAGAGCAGCTAGCCGCCTCTGATCAAATTGACGTAACAATTGCATGGACCTTCCAATGCATGTTCAAAATAAAGAATGCAATCATTACAGTCTGATTTGTTCAAGTTACTTATCAATGTGGGGGGGGGGGGGTAGTGGAATAGGAATGAAGAATGTTCTGAAGAATAAACGCCCCGTCCTTTAGTCTCAACTGTTGATTCTCTGAAAAGAAGTGTCATAGCAGTAGCAGTTCATCTTTCCAATAATGTCCACATAACGTGAATTATGGGTGACCTAGACAGATGTCAAATAAAATGTCACGCAAGATTGTTTTCCTTTCTCAGCATGTACATTTTCCTACCAGAAAGCATAATATTTTGGATTTAGTTTCGAGCAGTGATCCAGATTCTGTAGATAATGTAGAATGCTTGGGTAAGCTCGGTGCAAGTGATCACGATATTTTAGCTTCAATGTGTCTTGTTCCGTCAATATCCCACAGAGTGTAGAGCTTGTTCCTTGTTTCGCGAAGGCCAATGTCGATGGCTTTTCTAGGTTTTTTAGCGAAATAGATTGGCGTAAATTGTTAGAAAGTACAATGCTTTTTGACTCTGGAATGGTTTCATTGAAAAGGTTAACGAGGTTTTGAAAGTTTACGTTCCTTGGAGGAAACGTCGCAGTAATAACAAGAGCCTTCTTGGATGAATAGGGAAGTTTTCCTGGCCATCCCAACACGTAAGCACAATGTATGGATGACTTTATGTTCTTCTGGTCCTGTTGATCTAAGAGCATTTCAAAGGTCAGACAAAAAAGCTTGTCCAGCGTTTAGTTTCTGGTGCTAAACTTGATTTTGAGAGGCAGATTGCATTCTAATATCAAGAGAATCCTCGTGCATTTTTCTCTTATGTGAGGGGGAAGCAGAAAGTCAAGGACAGCATTGGTCCTTTGGTAGATTCCGAATCGGTTCAGTCAATCAGCGATATGCCAGGATATGGCTAAGGTTCCTAATGATTATTTCTCGTCTGTTTTTACTCATGAGAACTTGGATAATTTTGGTGACCTAGTTGTCCGAGGTTTCCTCCGCATAGTATTGGTAATATGGTGTGCTCGCCTGGTTTAGTAAAGGAGAAACTGCAGAAGCTCAAATTAAAGTGATAAAGCTCCTGGTCCTGACGGAGCTTATCCTTCCTTACAAAATTCTTTGCCGACGAGTTGTCTGCTCCATTAGCTATTATTTTTCAATAAACTCTGCAAGAATGTACTGTTCCGGATGATTGAGGAGAGCAAATTTTTTCTCCGATTTCAAGAAAGGTAAACGGTCTCTTCCTTGTAATTACAGGCCCAGTCAGTCTTACTAGTGTTGTTGCAAGGTAATGGAATCAATCATTCGGGATCATATGGTTGATTATTTCAATGAGCATAGTCTGATTAGGGATTCTCAGCATGCGTTTAGGAAAAATCGCTCGTGTTTGACTAATCTCTTGGAATTTATGGAAGATTTTACATGTTCTGTTGACAACGGCAATGCTGTTCATATAATTTTCCTGGACTTTCAGAAAGCTTTTGACAAGGTTCCTCATGAGCGTCTCTTGCTCAAGTTGGAGAGCTTTGGCATTGAGGGGAATGTCCTTAAGTGGATTCGTGAGTGGCTTCATAATAGGGAAACAACGAGTTGTCATTAATGGGCGGTCGTCTTCTTGGCAAAAGGTCAATAGTGGTGTTCCCTAGGGATCGGTTCTCGGGCGGTTACTCTTCCTGGCGTATATTGACGATCTTGAAGGTTCTGTTCATTTAAGGGTTAAGAAGTTCGCAGACGATACCAAGTTGTATCGGAGGTCGGTTCGAATGATGATGCTGAAATTGTTCATAGGGATCTGGATATAATTTCCAATGGTCTTCCGACTGGCAAATGTTTTTTCAATGTCGACAAGTGCAAAGTTATGCATGTGGTTTTCACAATCGCAAGGCTTCCTTCAAGTTAAATAGCCAAAATATTCAGGAGGTGATTTCAGAAAAAGATCTTGGGGTTTGTTTTGATTCTTCTTTGAAACCTTCCAAGCATTGTGCCGAAGCTGCTAGGAGAGGTCATTGGAGGATCTTGCTTGACTAGACTTCCTTCATTCAGTCCCTTGATAATGATATGTTGTCAGGCTGTTTAAGCAACTGATAAGACCGCACCTGGAATATTCTGTAACAAGTGGGGGGGGGGGGGGGGGGGGGGGGGGGGGTGGGGGGGGGGTGGGAATCCCTACTTTGCAAAAGACAAGCATGTAATTGAGAACTTTCACTAGGGCACTTTAGAATGAATGACCTGGGGGTCTGAAAAATTTATTCGACTAGTAAAGATGAAGCGTCTCGTCGACTCCACTGGAGCTGAGAGCGAATTCTGGGCGACTTGATCCAGGTTTTCAAAATTGTCCATGGACTCGATGGCCTGTCCTTCCACTACTTCTTTGAATTTTTCCAATTTTACCACTAATAGGGCCCATTGTCTCAACTAATCTTCGTGGCAAGCAGCTGTCATTGGACATCGTATAACTTTCTGCTCGCAGAGAGTGATCAATGAGTGGAATTGTCTTCCTGAAAATGTTTTTCTCTCTAAGGGTGTGAATGCGTTCAAGAACAGTCTGATTTATTTTTCAGGAATCACGGGCGAATTATTTAGTGGTTTGGTTAATTTTTCTTTCCTGGGATGTTGTGGCTCCGGGGTCGTTTATGCGGATTTTGTCCTTCCTGCCCTTATTCACTAACTTAAACTAAACTAACTAAACTAAAACCAAAAGATGGCCCGACTGGTGATCGAAAATTACCACGTGAGCAAAAACAGCTGTTCTTGTGGAACAGGATTTCTTGTGTGAATGTATCCTCAAACTGTCTAATGATGGTTGGAACGGAGTGTGACAATTTTCGAAATACTCTTTAGAATATGTGTTCATAACTGTTAATTTACCTCACCAGTTTCACCTTCGGGTGGGTTGATGGTTTATTACCATAAACCGGATTTATAATATTCTCAGAAATCTGTTAGTTTGCCTCCTTATTAGGGTTAGCATTATCCAATCAGCCAATAGAGAGAAAGTCTAGTGTTCAGAAGTTCTCATTGGTCCCCTATAATATTATGATACACTCATCGGACAAGGTCATCAGGTCATATGGTGCTGTTGTTCTTGACTCGTTTGGAAACTTTCAGCTCTTCCGAGCCCGAGAGCATATCTACGTCTGTGGAATTATAATCCAGTGTCACGATTGACGTATATATTTTTGAGACGGTATGCCTCTGAACTGTGAACAAGTAGCCCCGTGACCTGCTACATTAAACTACGGTACGTGTGATCATTGCTACAATAAAAGCGCATTGTTCACCGAAACAGGCGTGGCTCCACGAGTATCATCCAGGAGGAATCCGTCCTTGGGAGACAACGCTCCAGTCAATCTAAAGATTAGCCGAGACTCGGGCTCTCGCTGCCCGATTCGCTTGATCCCAGTCAACCGGGATCACCCTAAGGCAAGGATTCCATAGATGCGTATACAGGTACGGTACGCATGTGAAAAATCAATCGCTAATCTACGTGAAACTGAGCGGGGACTAGTGTATTTGAAAACATGTTCTTTGTAGGTTGCAAAGAAGATTATTGGTTCCACAGGAGAAAAAAAAATATAAATGAAGGAAATCCAACGCTGAATAGGCGAAATAAGCACAGACAGGTACCAATGCGTATACAGTTAGGCGTATCACCGCGAATGATTATATGAACTATCTTCTCAAAAGCAGAAGCACGACAATACGCATGGGCTGCTGCATTTGTAGGGTCTTCTCGCAAAAAACTATGGCATACCAGCCTAACGGTGTCACTGGTGGTGTTAGGAGATCAGTACGACATTCACGAACACTACCGATAGAGAGCCGGCACACGCCGCGTTTCAGGTGTTCCAATACGGCTGCATATCATTGCATATTATTTGAAATTCTAAATATATATCGTGTTAGTTTTCCATGAATCATACAACCTAATATAACAGTTATCAAATTTTGTTAAACTTTAAGAAAGTTGTCATCGTTATTCGAGTACTTAAATTTTCTTTACGTGTAGAAGTTGTGCAAAAAATTATAAAAATACATTGAGATCTGTAAAGAAATCAATAAGCTAGAGACTATCTCGGGAACGAACCACTGACTGACGTATTTGGGCCTATGGTTTTAAAATCAGATATTTCGGAACAGTTCGTCGAATTTGATCCGAATAGTGGTCACCATGAGGAAATGACCAATCCATTTTCATTTCCTGCACCCAGGGAAATGCTAGCTGCACCAGAGCAAATGAACGTGCAGAGGGAAGGCAGTGTGACACCTGTCTGTCGGAAGAATGTCAACTTCAGCACAACTGGGAAACTTAATTCTTAGCAAACTATCCATGTGCAAACTGATTTAGCTCACGTACCACACCCAGACAGGGCATAGTTATGAGGAACATTAAGGTATCTGATCTCACAGATGGAGAAGGAAGGGTCGGAGTGGTAAACCACTGTCTCGGAAAATGAGTAGTATATGGGGACATCTATCAATGGACAATCAGCGACGAGTATTTGTATGAGTCACATTTCCCTAGCAACAGGGTCAGCGTATTGGATTTGTGAGTTGTTTGAGAGTTGATGATGTTAATGAGCCAATGAGGGTCGAGTATTTCATCACGTGGTAATGAGTGACGTCACGTTTTGAGTTGGTATATAGGGCTGTGATATGGTAGGAGTTTCTCATTGTGAAGGTACAAGTCCTACTATCAACATGTCCCAACAGAAGATACACCAATACATGCCTTATCACGTTGAGGATGATAGGCAGCGTGAGCAGCCAACCAGTTATGATTGATCTCACCGGGGATAGGAGGACCAGCCCCAGCAGCCACTAGATCAAGAGCCAGCGGGGGAGGAACGAGCTTCAGCACACCATCCAATTCTTGGAGGAGCAGCCCAACAGGCCAGGGAGCGATCGAGACGTCCTTCAGCACTCTGGTGGACTTTTTGACGGATTTCATCGCCGCCGCAGCACCTTCAGCAGCAGCACCACACCAGTGAGCGTGGTTTGACGGGGGAAGGGTGGGGTTGCTCCGGTAATGGGAGTTGCCGCCACTTCCCTTTTTACAACGGCTCTTTTTAGGGCACCAAAATCCCCAGAGAGATTTGCATGACGTGCAATATCTTCAAACAAGCTAAGTTGTGTTTTTATTCATTACATTGTCAAGGGGTTGATGATGGAATGTCTCAAGCGACTGTGTATGGTGATTGGAAATCCTTGAGTGTTTGGACTTTTTTTCCTGAGCTCGCTTAGAACAGTTTGAGTGTAGATAAATAGTGTGCGTGTGGGTGTTGAACCCCCGGTCATTCATTATGAAATTTTGTCGCCGTACTGTGACGTGTCCCTTAATCGTATGCGTGTGTTTTATGCCAGGGAGATACGCTGTATGTTAATAATCACATATGGTCGGCATGGAAATGTGAAATACGATCGCTCTTCTCGTGAAACTTTAGCGCGGAAATCTTGTAGCTAATTTTCAAAGTTGTTAAATCGTGGTGTCTGTGGCATCATCAGTTCCGACCAACCTCGACAAGCATGCACCTCCTTGAATCCAAAGGTCTGCAAAACCACGCCCAGTATATGATTTATGCCGACGACACCCATCTGTACCTCCTTTTCCATCTCGATGCTTAAACCTGCTTGCCGTCACTAAAATGGAGACATGTATGAGGCGATCTGAGATTGGAGACAGACCAACTTTCTAAAACTCACGCGAGGACAAGGAATGAAACTGATCAGATTCAAAATACGTTTCGACGACCGAACCCCCGCACCATGCGATCTAAGGAATTGGGTAACGACGAAACCATAACACCAAGTCATCTTCCGGAACCTGGCCACTCCCATGGGCAGCTCTCTTACAATGGAAGTGCCAGATCAATCAGATGTCCAAAAACATAATCTCCCAAAACTGTGGAGGATCAGTCAGGCTTAGGAAGTAACCTGGATGAGATGTCCACAGAAAGACTGGTTCAGCAGCCGGCTCGACTACGTAACTCTCTACTAACATGGTTCTTCCTTCATCCTCGATCCATGCGACTCCAGCGTCTTCAGACATACCGCTGCGGAGAACTGTCACTGAAATCGCCCCAGAATCAGATCACTTGCAATTATCGTGAAAAATCTCTCCATTGGCTTCCGGTTGTGCAGTAACGAATCCAATATAATAATCTTCTGCCTCACGTTTCGTGCCGTTAAGACCGGAACACCTGTTCTTACTCTATCCGCACATCCTACAGCAAAAGGTCACAATCACGCCCGTCCCATCAAATACCAGCATTCTCCTGGAGTCCAGATCCCGAACTTCGACCACCTACGGAGACCGTGCCCTCTCTCTCGAACGGACCAGTCTCTGGAACAGCCCTTAACAGTCAACATAGTTCTCTCTGATCGTTTAGCACCTTCAAGGAAATCTCAAAACTCCCAATTGCCGTTGTATCATAAGTAATTTTTTCTCCTTTGCCCTGGCAGGGCATCGAGCAGATTAAGTTCTTGATTCTGCCCTTCACAACATTATATTATTATTATTATTATTATTATTATTATATTATTATTATTATTATTATTATTATATTATTATTATTATAACATCCACTCCACCACACCGAATAGAAACAGGCTAGCGACGTTATTCTTTTAACTGCAAACTAGAGTATTCACCCGATAATTTATAAGAAGTAAGCTGGTTTGGGGAGTTACCTATGTTAAACCAAGTTATGATTTTTAATCGATTTCTCAAACCTATTTGAAGAAGGAACATATGTCTCGATTTTGCTAAATTGGCTAATGTTGTAGGCGGATTTTTTTTTTGGACCAATCCTTGGCTGCTCACTGATTACCATACCATTGATTTAAACTATTGTAAGGAAGTAATCAGTTATACATTATAGGGTGTTTATTGAAAAGTTGTTATAATAGCAAAAGTGTGGAAATTGATCTTTTTGGAAACTGATTATTTACCTAAGATCTCAAATTTTCGAAGATTATATGGAAGGATGTGAACAGTAGATTGATATAAGAAACTTCGAAACGGTCCAGTTTTTTTGTTTTGGGGGAGCATAAATTAGACACCACTTCGGGTCAAATGTGTCAATTACAATCTATCCGCTGTAACCCAATGCACGCTATCATCAGCGTTGCTCGGAATAATGTGTAAAATTTAGAACTGTGCAATCATCAATTTCAAGTGGGTGTCTTTTGAACAGGTGAATGTTATGGCTACCGTTGACCCTTTTTTGCAGAGGAGTACCATTGACAATGACATGCCTGATGAGCTACCTCCTCTGGGACCGTAATACCGTAGGATTGAGAGTAGTGTGAACCAGACACATTCTTGCTAATTATTGCTTTCATGGTGATTCAGGGGATAATCCCTGTTCAACACGCGATCTTCAATAATGAAGTTCAGGAGTGGGCGAGATCTCAAATGAGCTCGCGAACGCGATTTCCGGTGTACTCAAAAGCTCCATATACTGCGAAGTGTATCAGCGTTTGAATAATGGAGTTTAATATATACCTGTCTATATAGACTGGTGCCGCCTATGATTATATTTGTCACGCCAAACCTCCCCCAAACAATATTACAATAGTAAAGCCGGTCTTGGGGCAATCATTGGTTCATCTTTCACTACAATTCCGATATTTTCAATTTTGAGAGTTTAATAACGGATACCGTTCATGTTATCATTAAAAATTCACAAATTACGTATGTGAATTGAGCTGTTTCAAGGAAAAGAAACGAGCTACTTTCCAACGGGAAAACCAATTTTTTCGATCCATATCAATTGACGAGAATACACTTAAGACTGTCTTTTCAGCTGTGAGTCCTCAACCGCATAATCCAATCTGCCAATGATTCCACATTCTCCCTGCTTGTGTCGGCTCTGATATTGGAGAACTGATGGGATTTATAACAGTAGCTGTACTATCCGGGAGGTACGGATTAAACAGCACATATGTAGAAGAAACTAGTCGCCTTCATGATAAATCATTTTTATTTTTATATCAGACCCTAAAATAGCAACAAAAGTTTTTGTGGCTTCAAATCGAATCCCTGCAAAAAGGTTAATTCGTACTGGAGCTTGTACCCCCCAAAAGTTAATGTATGGAAAAATTCTTATGCTTCAATTTTGGCTCGTAACATGTATCATCAACATACATCAATCCGGGGTCCTCTGATGCCTCTTGGGTTCCTCAATAGCAGACATGTTCAATTTTGAAGATGGAACAGCCTCTAGGAACGCAACACAGCACATCTAAAATGACACTTACAACGAATTTATCGATCAATATTCCGCCACCGGTTGCATTGGCTGCTGGGCAACGCAGAGGAGAGTAAGTTGCGCATTTTTCAAACCGCCCTGTAAGCCAGGTATAAAATCGTACTACTAATCTCTCTCCAATGACCCACTGATACGCCGTACCTGCCTTCCTCAGTTTTGGCACATTTTCTCAGACTCTTGACGAGTGATCTTTCTAGAAAATGGAGTCCTACCGTCGAGTCTTGCCATAGGCGGCGCAAGCGGGGGGGGGGGGGGGGGGGGGGGGGGAGGGGGGGGGGGGGGGGGAGGGGGGAAGACGCGTCCCCCAAAAAATTCAGAGGGGGGGTGTCCGTCCCCACTAAAATTTGACAAAGAAATTTGAAAATTAACACCAACATCGACATTGACTATCATTATCGATCTGCGGAACATGATGGAATATAGACAATAGATTATAACAGCCCTAAATTAATGTGAAACTAGTATCCTTTCCAAGTTTCAACAAATGTTTCCGTACCGAACCCGTTGCGGCCTGGTCTGCGATTTCGCAGCTTGTAGCGGAGTCTGTAATCGAATGGGAAATATTTACCGCCGCGTAGAGAAATGTGAAAAAAAAACTAGAACAAGAAGGAAACACGAGTCAGCATTTTTGGCAAATACAAGTGATGACCGACTGACTGTAATGCTAGTCTCTTGACTAGGCCTACTAGATTATTCAAGATGGACAATAATCGCGCTGTTCACGGTAACGAGGCCACATTACTCGGCAAAAAAAAGTTGGACATTGAAAAAAAAGTCCTTAGATTAAACATAGAAACGTGATGCTTGCATTTTTGTTCAGCTTTAATGATGAACATGAAGAACTACCCCAAATGACATGTCTGTGAATGACTTTATCATTTACTATCTGCAGTAATGGCTTTAGGTGTTGCGTACGTTTCAAATAAAAAAGACAACACCAGAATAGCATGATTAATGTATCGAACTGTAACCTGTAAAAATGCTATAATTTGCCGTACCCTATTTTGCCGATACGACAATAACATATCTTTTACACCAAACCTGATTCACTTGTTTGTTACGACACTTCACCACCAAGTGGAAAGTCTAACGTACGTTTAGAAGACATCACTTTTGGTGTCCTTCTAAATACGAATACGTAATAATTTTTCACTTAGTTGGTCAAGTATTGTAAAATGCGAGGAAACCAAGTGTTAAAACATGTTAATCTTTCCATTGTTTGCTCGTCCCCACCTACAGGAGTCGACCCACACCCCTAACAGACTACAAGTCCGATCCGTACGCTAACCATCGTGACCCAGTGGGGATGGCCAACTGGAGCGGGAAAGGGGCTCGATCATGGCACTGGAAATTCACCGTAATTACCGAGAAGTGGTTGTGACATCCCTTTCCCGGACTCTCCCTCAGCGGGAATTTGCTGTCTCCAAACCCATCTGATATGCATTATCATTCTTCATACATCCATTTTATTTATAACTACCATTTTGCAGACATGACCTGTTTTATAACTGGGTACGCATAGCTCACAACGCTCAGGAAGTGTCGTTTCCAGCCATTTGGAGGGTCTTAAAATCCACAAATTTCTGTTTTCGCTCCGCGCCAACCAATGTGCGCTCCGCTTATAGATAGTAACACACATCAATTCAGCAAAAGTGTGGTCTGCGTCCCCCCTAAATCTGTAGGCTTCCGCCGCCACTGAGTCTTGCCCGACGACGCTGCTCGATGACATCAACTGTTTCTCTAGAAGAGGAAATGTCGGAAATAAAAAGTCAAACATCAAAGACTATCCACATTTCGCCAAAGCGCCTCCCCAATATATATGCAAATTAACTCCATCACAGGGGTTTGATTTGGGCAGACAGTGACAATTGGAACTACTACTCGAAAAAAAAAAGTTTCATATGTTTTTATAAAGATCGAGACAAAGATGGTCCATAATTGACACAGCTTTTTCAAAGATCAGTACAAAATTAATGAAATTCAACATATCACTTTTTCAATCCATCGTTTTCCGTCCTTTCTCGCACCATATGCATGCAACGCTGTTCAGCTTTTGGTTTCTTTCATTGGTTTTATACACTCCAAAAGCCAACCAACATGCATAAGCCTCAACTATGTCCAGTCTCCATGGTTTTAACATTGTTATCAGCATCACTGGCTCCACACGCCTTGTTCACGATCTAGTCATCAGTAACTACTCCAATATGTGTTAACAAATATTGCAGTCATTAGTCTGTGACTGATCGGGCAAAGGATACGTTTAGTTATGTGGTCAGCATTTGATTCACACAAGCCCCGGACATGCTGTACTTCAAGGTGGAGCTTCCTATGCAGAACCGAATCAATGTGGAACCGTGTTGCTATGCCCCGACAGCGCCATCACTTACAGTAGTTTATGGTGAATGTAATTTGGGCGACATGATTCGCATTTTATCAAAAGATTAGAATATGTTCCGTTTTGGCAGCCTCCTCTAGTTCGAGCTTCACAATAATCAGCTCTAGTTCACTTGTTGATGTCATACTTACGCCCGGGTGTGTTTCTGTCAGATGCGATAGATTTGCATTTTCGACCTAATTATGCTGTTCGTGCTTCCGTAATAGATCTTCTCACTTTCGTACGCATTCTGGGACAAGTGTAACACTCACTGAGGATGTTCCAGAATTTGCATTATTCCATACTATCATCACTATGGAACAACGAAGGTATGCGTCGGGCATATGGTAGAAGAACTACAACAACCCATTTGAATAAAAAAAAAATTATATATATACTCAAGCACGGTGTGCTGACCATGCCTTCTACCATCCTGATGGAGCCACCCTGAATGAATGCCATTCCACGAGAAATCGCTACAAAAATTAATACTTACAGCAAACTATTTAATAACCTCTTACAATACCGAAAATGAGAATTTATCCAAGAATGATGCAGCTGCCGCCTAAAATGAACCGAAGCCACTGTATTAGCTCTGCGCAGCGTATTGCAATTGTTAGTAACCGCCGCACGAGTTCAGAAGATTGAATCTTCAAATTGAAATAAAAAGAGTGTATTCGTCCAACGAATGCCAAAACTGGGTTGGAGGTTGTAAAGACAATTCCAAAACAGATGGTAGATGAAATTTACTGCAGGCATGGCCATTCCCCGTAATTCAATAGAAGGAAAGTTCAAAGCATCGGCGCAATGCAACGGCTGACGGTCGCACGCCCACTGGTCTCACCCATGATTCAGTGCGACAGCGAGCGAAACGAATCCCACAGCCGTTTGTTTAGACAAATGAATCAACTGTGAATATTATTGAGTGCAGCCAATACAAGGCGAACTAAGTCAAACGTCTGTTCGGGTTGATTCCATAGCTGCTGTGTTTTTTAAATACGATGATATGGATAGCAGAATCATGTTTGCATTGTCAAAGTGTTAAACGGCAATCCTCTATGTCACGTGTGGAAACAACTGTTACGGTCCAACCATTCACGGACACATTCGGATATCCGAAGCTGGGGTGTGTTCCCTATCAGTGTTGTGATTGGCTCCATCTAATATTGGAAGCAGGTTGCAATTGGGACGAGACGATGATACCAAACATCCGAGAGTACCTGTGCGTGTGATGGTGCGCTGCAAAGAACCCGCGAATGGTGTTCATAAAACAGCAGGTATCGGGAATATCAAGTATTAACATCTTAACACAATACTACCTGTGTTTCTGGTTCTGATATTAGCGGTACCGATCAGTATTTTGCGGGTAATGCCATAATTTTCCGATCCATAACTGACCGTATCATTTATTATTATTTTCCACCAACTTATATAGCGCAAAATCCAGAGTTCAATGCGCTTTAACAAACAACAACAAAATACAATGTTAAACATAATCCCTGTCTGTACAAAACAGTCGTCAATAGTTTTAAACATGCAAAGTGGAAGCACTCGGTCTTCTGTTGGAGAATGTTCCACATTGTGGCGCAGCACAACTGAAGGCCTGTTCCCACACTCGCTTCGATGGGCGCCGAGTTACCAAGACTTGGCGGATGACGATCGGAGAGTGCGGCGGGGGACGTAGATATCGACCAGGTTTTGTAGGTAAGATGGTGCCAAGCCATTGAAGCACTTGAAAATATACGTCACAATACGAAAATTATAACGGAGTTTGCACGGAATCAGTGCAAGGTCAGCAAGGGTCTGGGATATGTGGTCCCTCGACCAACTCTGGCAATAATGCGTGCTGCGTTGTTCTGTACTTGTTGAAGGTGTTGAATCTGATACGTTGGTGCACCAGAAAACAAGCAGCAACAATAGTCCATCCTGGACACGACGAGTGTCTGGACAGCGGTACGACAGGCTTCATTCATTGGTGAGGTGACTGCGAACCTTGCCGATGTTGCGTAGATGAAAAATTGAGCACTTTTACAAGGTTGGATATCTGCCCGTCGATGAGTACTCCAAGGACTTTGACGCAGGTAGAGGCCTCAATGACATGACCGCATATTTGAAGCGACTGTCTCCCGGAACGGCGACTATGTGTGGAACAGTACCTTCATGCTCGTTTTGGTGCGCTATTTCAACTTTAGCTGATTCTGCGACATCCAACGATTGATATGCACGATGCAGTCCTGCATTCGTATAACAAACAGCAGCCTCGGTGCTGGCCGGGTCGGTTGGGTCGTAGCTAGATGAGTTGAATATCGTCGGCATAGCGGTGATAGCAAACATCAAACTTCTGGATGATGGATTGCAGAGGTCTGGTATAAATAGAGAACAATACTGGTCCCAGAACAGACCCCTGTGGCACTCCATGACGAACGTTGCGGCTGTTGGAAGGTCTCTCCGTTGGCGAAGAAACACGCGGGTTAAGATTTGAAAGGTTGGTAGATAGCAAACCATTCAAAAGCGGTGCCAGTCACTCCAATGAAGACATTCCACATCTTCAGCAGCAGGGGATACAGTGTCAAACTCTGCGCTTTATAATCGAGCAGCACTAGCAGCACCGCCTCGTTCCGATCCAGAGAGCCGCCGATGGTCGTTGTGGATCCTGATCATGGGCCGTTTCCGTAAGAGTGCTGTGCCTTTTATGCTACTGGAATACTTTCGTTAGGTTGTTTTGTCCGTTGATGTAGAGATTAACCTCTTGAGGACAGCTCGCTCGATTACCTTAGAAAGAAAAGTTAGTTTTGAGATGGGTCTGTAGCTGATTGGTGATGATGGTCCAGCAGTCCGGTTTCTTTCTCAAGCAGAGGTTTCACGACAGCTTCTTTGGCAAGATATCCTTGTTCCACTGGTTAGCGTTTGTTTCACGATATGTGTCAGCGTAGGCAGGTGTGCATATTCTTTTCAATAAGCCACGTTGGGAGATATCCCAGACTGCATGATTTTTTGCTGGTGAAGGAAACAATTACCTTCCTCAGTTCCTCGTCAGTGACAGAAAAAGTTCACTCAGGTGTTGACGCATACTGTGGTGTTCCATTGGGTGGGTGTCAGCCTGGTCGCTAAGGTTTCCAAGGTCAGCATCGATTTTGAGATGATTCAGCGACTTTATCCATAAAGAAATCTGAGAAAGTCGCACGCTCAAGACATCGCAAGATTGGACTGGTTGGTGTTTGTCCTAGAAGACTACTCAAAGCATCAAAGGTAGCTCGTGTTCGTGACGCAAATTTACCTCGAAGAGGTGGCGTGGCGTGTCTGTTTGGGAATTTACACGTCCGCGCATCCGCTCATATAGTTACGATGTATGTGAAGTTTGGACTTTCGCCAACGCCTTTCACTCGCCCTGCGTTCACGCCCCAGCTTTTTGAATATCCTCGGTGATCCAGGGACATGATGGTTTGGAGATGGTTTTGGAGCCTGTCCGTCAAGAACATTGCGTACTATCCCGACGATGGTGTCGTAGTCGGTGAACAGGTCATCCGCTGTTTGACTTGCTGCAATCCAGACCCCTGTCGAGTGACGACTTGAGCGACCCCCTCGCCCTCAGATTCTTCAGGTCCTGGTAATCCCGACCATTCGTTTTGGAGACACCTATTTTTTTTTCTCACACTGAATCTGGAAAACAACGGTGTGATGGTCGGCAATGACAGATTCAAGCACTGTCGGCGTCGAGCATACAATGTCACGGTGTCTGCTACTCACTAGATCGCGAGTGGTGTGGTCCCGGGTTGTGCGTGTTTCCGCACTGTCCTGATATAGGTCATGAGCACAATGGTATCCATGAATGGGTCACACTCGGCGATGTGGTTTCAACACGATCGGGTCTGTGTACCGTCTTTGGTAACATTGGGCTGCCAATTTCATTCAGTCGAGGAGTTTTCTCGATGGAAAACGTCCTATGATATAAATCCTGACCAGCGTCATTCCAACTTGACAACCATTACTACTAATACACCCCTATAGCCTATCCGTATAGTCCATGTCAAAATTGACAGGGAGAATAGGAACCTAATTTATTGGTACGATAAATGTCATAAACTCGAACTTGCACTTGATCACTATCACCGTTTACGTTTTGAGTTCCAAAAATACGGGCTCCAACATTGAAAATGTAATAATGTGACAAAGTTGAGGGTGGCTGGCGACGTAGCTCATAAACTCAAATATTCCTCTCCCATCCTCCAAACCCCACTCCTCATCACGTCAAACCCATCGAGAATGGGAGAAGAAGTCGGCTCAGATATTCAAACATAACTTGACATCCCCTGTGTATTATACATAAATGGTGACATCTTTGCAGTAGTAAGAACATTTAACATACCAGTTAATTTACCTTGAGCTCCCGGACGCGGATGGCAAATCTGTGGACAAAATTTCGTCTCCTCTTCTGACGTCAATGTTCAAGATTTGTACGTGGCTTTTCATGTCTATACCAACCATAACCATTGTTCTACCCTATTTGGCATCATGAAATTAGCAATAGGTAACTTGACGATACGCAATTGATATACGTGATTTCGGAAGGTGGCGTCTGGCGGGGCAATGTGATAAATATGAAGCGTTTCTACGTTGGCGAAATTGTGGTCTCCACTGGGTAAGTCTTCACACAAGTTTAAAAAATTAAAGCGTTCAAGGAGGAACAATTTTGCACTAGACTAGTACCAGGTTGTTTCATCAGCTAGCGACACGGATTCCTTATGTTGATAGCTCATTCACTGTGTAAACGCAACCTACTGCTATCAGTAAAATATCGCCCTCCAATCCAGCGAACATACCTTTTCACACAAAAAGGCTCGATGCCCACGCTCCCGCCGGTCATGAACTTGCACCAAAGGTATTGAAGAATTTTGGAAGAATGTTCAAGCTGTAGGTATCAATAATACGAGCCCCCACTTCTTTTCCCAGTGGGGTGATAAGGGCTGAGGGATAAAATTTTTCACGCAGTATTCCACACGACGACTATCTGACAGACCAACTTATTCTTCGTAATATCCCTAGGACCGCTGATATTACTGAGAGGTCCATCACGGGGTACAGGTTTTGAGTGCGACAGGTTTTCAGTCCGAAGGCCTTAGGTCCTGATAGTTTTCATTTCAGTCCTACGCGTCTTTCAGTCGAACTATAACGGCGATTACCTCCTTCGGTCCGAACACGTCAATCTGTCTGAAAACAATATAGACGTCTTCAGTCCGAAAAATAAATGCCTTCTCCAGCAGACCCCTTCAGTGCGAGAACAAAAACACGTATCCAGTCCAACGTCTCAGTTTCGAAAACAATATAAAATGTCTTCCGTCCGAAAAAAATACACTCTTTTCTTCAAGTCCCGACACGTCTCCAGTCCGAAATATATTACACGTCTTCAGGCCGACACGTCTTCAGTCCGAAATAGGAAAACACGTATCCGTGCCGAAATAAAATAGGAACCTATTTCTAATTCGAATTCAAAGTAACACCAAAAAACCCGCCTGCGAGCCTGCCTTATACAAAATTATTTCCGACATAAAATGGGTTCCGATCGGGTACGAAATAAGGTGAATTGTTTTTTTTATTCCAACTAAAAAGTCAAAAGGCCTATGAATGCATTGACTTGATAACCGCGACCTGTGACATTTTTACTACTTCGAAAGTCTGACTCATGAACTCTTGACCCTCGGTTTATGTGCCTACTCAATCATGTTGAGAAAATGTAAAAAATATAGTCCAACCCATTTAAAAGCTACACACTAAATTTTAGTTTGATCTTGCGAGCAATCTGGACATGTTTAAAATTTCTACTTTTACGTCTAATGAAGCGGAGACCACTACCTCGGATTACCACTACCTGACTCGACACAATTGGTTTCATGAGGCCTACTTATCGCTGGGGCACATAACCTATTCAGCTGGGCCGTGTTTGGTGTTATTGTATTTACAATCCAAAACTACAGGCTTTCTGAGAGATAATGATAAATATAGTGCGAGACCCAAACCCGCCGATGATGCTTTTCGCAGTGCTTTTTACAAGAACGGACTTTGGACAGTGTCACGATACCCGATATATTTCTTAGTTTAAATGTTTCGGAACACACCGCTATTTACTATAATTGTTAATAATTTTAATGAAGCGGCCCGCCCAGTGGTTATTTTCTTGCGCACACATACCTTGAATGCTTTGCTCAAATCAGCTGATCGAGATAATAAATACCCGTATTCTGCAAGATGACGGCTATCCTATGAATCCTAACATCACATTGTTTCTATTTTCATATCTGCCTCCATCCAGACTACTGCCCAAGCATGCCCCCGCTCACAACAAATTCCACACGGAATATTTTGGTATATTTCAAGAAACGTTTACCCCTCAGCTCTGCCTGAATGCATTTTCAGCAAGATGTTTGCCCAAATTCTCGCAGTGCGTATGAAAATCGAATCATCTCACAGGGCGTTCCATCGTAGTTCAGCGCTTTTACCTTTGTCTTTGCTCTCGCTTGAACTTTGTTGCAAAGATAGACAGAGTGATCACTTTGTTGTGTGGTTTTTTGTCCTTCCATCTTCCTTCTGTCGGTCTGTCTGTCCGTATGTGCAGTTCGATATTTCCCGAACAGTGAAAGCTATCATGCTGAAATTCTGTGTGGAGGTGTATGGTAAGGGGTTGTCAATTTGCATTTCTTTTCGAAATATGATAGATCATAATAATTTGCATAAATTTGCATATTTGATGAAATGTAGCTCGAAAGCGTGTGTACCAAATATCTCTCGATCGGTAGGTGCATTGGTTATACAGTTGACTACAAAATACTATTAGGAGACATTGTGCATCACATGTGGGAAGGCATTTTCCATAAGAACCGTCATGTCATCAAAATTCGTTCATGGTAAAAAGAAAAAGAAAAAAAAAACTACCAAATAATCTTCTGTAACAACTTCTCGTGACTGTATGCGATATGGCTGAATTTTGGGACATGGTGCATATATCGATAGTACATTTTTCATGTGAACCGCTATGTCATCAAAGGTTGTTCAAGGTCATTATTGGACAAAAAAAACTGGCAAATAATAACATTTTCTGCAACAACTTCTGAGGACTGTATGCGATATGGCTAATATTTCGGGACACTGTACATGTTATCGATTGGATTTTTCTCATAAAAAACCGTTATTACAACAAATATCAGTCAAGAAAAGGTTTTTAAAAGGCCTGTGATATTTTGGAACCACTCACAAGTAGTTGAGACGAAAAAAATTAGTGAACGTCTTGCCAGCCCTGTTATACTCGACACGGCGCCGCGAGCACTCGTTCCACGAGGCCGCGATCTGATGATGCATAACCCGCATGCCTGCGATGTCATGTAACATGAATTTTAGCCTAGATAGATTTCGGATAATCCCCTAGTCAGACTGAATTGATCCTTGGCTTGGCCTAATTGGGCGATGCGAGAAAGCCATAAATAATGTGATCTACAACGACGTCAACGTGGTAGGCTATCTCTTTGTGATCATACGGTGTTTAGTCTCCTCTGGATTAATTTGGGATAGAGGGAAAGGTAGATAACAAAAATGGCACACGATAATCGGTAACTTAATATACTGCTGCAATTCATCGCTGCAATTCTACAGTGAATTGCTTACAGTGAACACTAGGTCACAGGCGGACTAGGAATAGTACAGACACATCGACAGTACTGCGATCTGCAACAGTCCTTCCAGTCAAGAATCTTCTTTACGAAGCATCGTCGTTGCCTCATTGTTAATACAGAACAATCAAGAGTCAATGGTCAAGGAGTTCCTGACACGCTAGTCGGAAGGGACGAGGTTTCCTCTCCCATGGGATGCCTCCAATTCATCACCGTTGATACGAGAATGCAAGTGTAGAATGATACACTCCTAAAATGTAATGTAATTAGCACATCTATCCCCGTGTTGTTTAAGAAATTCCACAATCATTGTGTATAATCCGCACAATTTGTGTAATTTCTTTCACACATCCTTCACACAATGTTGTGTTATGCCTTACACAACACCAGGATAGGTGTGCTAGTTACACAACATCTCCAAGAGTGTACATGACTTCTTCCAGGTTGATCTCCATTAGGTTGGTTGCCGTGTGTTTGGACTGGGTTAAGTAAGTTCTCGACCTGAGAAACGAATTACTTGATATAGATTACTTCGAGCAGCCAGAAATGTTCAACAAAGTAGATTTAAAAAAAAAAAAAAAACTAAAAAAGAAAAATCGCTAAGGTGAATATGGAAGTGTTGGCATCCAGCCCGTGTTATTAGCTGCATTTTCATTCTGCCGAGTAGGAAGGAGCAGATAATCATTTTCCTGACGATTGGGAAGCATTTAGCAGGATGTTTAAAGACTGCTTGAAGGGGAGCATATAAAGGGGGAGATATTCGCGCGGTGTTCAAGTGTATAGGTCCAAGATGAACTGCTTAACACGTAGAGGAAACAACAGAGACTATAATATCGCATATGGGTTTAGTTTAGTTTAGTTTAGTTCAGTTAGTGGAAAAAGGGTCAGGGAGGATAAAACGCTCATGAGAGACCCCCAAGCCACATCATCCCAAAAGAGAGGAAAACCCCAGATGCCTTCAGAATTCGCCCACAATTCTTGAAAAATAAATCAAGACTGTTCATGAACGCATTCACATTCTTAGACAGAACAACATCCTCAAGAAGGCTATTCCACTCATTAATTACTCTCTGCGAGAAGAAATACTTCCGAATGTCCAATCTACAGCGTTCACCACGAAGCTTGAGGCGATGACCCCTATTGGTTTAAAATCCAGAGAAATAGTGGAAGGAAAGGCCCTCGAATTCATGAACATTTTGAAGACCTGAATCAAATTCCCTCGAAGTCGTCTCAACTCCATCGAAGTTAGACCGAGACGCCTTAATCTTTCCTTGTAAGATAAATCTCTAAGACAGTGAATTATTCAGTGGCCCTCCGCTTAAAAGTTTTCAAATACCTCCCCCCCCCCCCCACCTGCTTGTCTTTGGAGAAATATGGATTCCATACTTGGACAGAATACTCCAGGCGTGGTCCTACCAGCTGCTTAAACAGCCTGAAACCAATATCTTTATCAAGGAAACTGAAGTGACGTCTAATCAAGCCAAGAACCAAGTTACCTTCCCTCGCAGCTCCAGCAAACTGCTTAGAAGGTTTCAAAGAAGAATGAAAATGGACACCGAGGTCCTTTTCAGAATTCACCTGATGAATAGTTTGCCCATACAACTTAAAAAAAGCATTGCGATTGTGGAAACCAACATGCACAACTTTGCACTTATCAGCATTGAAAAACATTTGCCAATCGAAAGACCATTTAGAGATTAAATCAAGATCCCTTTGGACGATTGCAAAATCATCGTTAGAAGCAACCTCCCGATACAACTTGGTATCGTCCGCAAACATTTTAACCGATCCTTGGGAATCACCACTAGTGACCTTTTGCCAAGAAGACGAACGTCCATTGTGGACAACTCGTGTTCCGATTAAGGTAACTACTGACAAATCCGTTTTAGGATATTCCCCTCAATGCCAAAACTTTTCAATTTGAGCAAGAGACGCTCAGAGGAACCCTGTTAAAAGCTTTTGGAAGTCTAGGATCTTGTTTTCCTGACAACAGCCCCCACCCCTGCCTTTGTCAACTGCACTAGTAACATCTAACCGAACGATTTACCCTAAAACCATGCTGAGAACCCCGAATTAGATTATACACAGACAACACTTGTAAATCACTGGCCTGTAATTACAAGGAAATGACCGATTGCCTCTCTGGAAAATAGGAGAAGCATTTGTTCTCCCCCAATCATCCGGAACAACACCTTCTTGCAAGGTTTTATTGAAAATAATAGCTAATTGAACAGACAACTGGTCGGCAAAAGAATTCAATAAATGGGGTAAACTCCGTCCGGACCAGGCGCTTTACTACTTTTGAGTTTTTGCAGTTTCTCCTTAATCACATCAGGCGAATACACTATATTACCAGTAGTATTATGAGGCACACCAGCTAGGAGTTCGCTGAAAAAGGACACACACGCGGACTAACAGCAGACACACACAGGGGGAAACCTAAGCTAGAACAACATACCCACTTAGGTGCGGTAGGCATGAGAGTTTAGGCCTAGCTAGCAGGCAATGTAGCAATCGCCTAATAGCAAAACTCTCCCCAAAGCGGAAACAAGTCACGATCCAGACTGCAAACAGCACAGAAAATAAATAGCGAACACACAAGAAATCCACCCACAAAAGATAGGAAAACCTACTCACATAAATGAAATTGAAAAATACTCATAAATCGAAGTAAAATAATGCCAACATCTTGACGGTTGATAGCATGTTGGACAGTGTTGTTAATTCGGTTAAAGTGTTGGGTGGGAACGTGGATGTCGCCGAGCTGAGTCTGTCGCCGACTTCGGCAGTGTCATCACTGACTTCGTATTTTATACGAGCCTGAGGTTAGCATACGTGAGGACACTGGGGAGTGGTGCATTGCGGTCGCTGGCAAAGGAACCGAACTTCGTTTCTTGCTTCGTGTTTGCAGAACGTTCTTCGGGCATATAGCGGGTCTCCAGGCGGCCGATCCTTTACTGCGCCCTGCCGGTGCGGGACGCAGTGAGTTGAGCCGCTCGCTAGGTCGCCCGTAGCTCGTGATTGGCGCAGATTCAAGAATTGGGAGGTAAGGTTAGGCTCAGGCCTGCTCGGCTGGGTGATTGGGTGGATGCGGCTGGGCGCCTTTAAAAAATCCACGGGAAGTTACGTCGGTCTTCGAAAAGTTTGACGTTAGCCAACTGTGGGATCCGAAAGTGGCCACAGTGTATGCTGACCAGCTTGAGCAGTCGTTCGAAGGGCTGGAAGTGAATTTGTATCCCGAGCAGGCATGGGCAGACTTCGAAACCTGCATTCTCGACACAGCAGGGAAGTGCATCCTGGATCGTCCAAGGGAAACAGTTGAAGCCATCAAGTGGGGTCGCCAGGCCAGACTCAATGGAAAGACTCCGCCTTCTAGGAGAGACATCCTGCAACGAGTGCCTCGCAGCTGGCATGCCCAGGCCTGGTCGCTTGCCCGGAGAAGGCCGGGCGATTGGAAACGGTAGGTGGATGCTGATTGAAACCTCCCAGGCATGTACGCTAGTGAATGCAAATTATAAGTATTCGATAGCAGATAACGACTTTGGTATAGGCGTGAAGTTTACTCTCATATCAACTCTCGGATATAGGTGGAATGTAGGCTGAAGTATACGCCAACTGGATGGAAGAAAATGAGGCAATACTCAATTCCCAAGTTTGTCATTACAATGTACATGTACGAGTAGCCTTCTCATGACAGATATAGGTAACGAAATCGTTCTTATGCGATAGTCAACGGCCGATGGATTTGATGGATCTATACTGTTAAATAGTGGCTATTTTGAATGTATACGAATTAGGCAATGATCGTGACTCAGTATCGAATATATTGATGAATATTCGTCGGTATATTAGCTATTCTGAAATTATGCAATTTAGATGATTTCCACTAATCGGATTTTATCAGACTTTTAGTATGTTATTTTCAGCGGTGCATAGAAATGCAGAAGAACCTTTCATTGCAATTAGTTGAAGGTTGAACTGTAATGATCCTTATATCGCTTACCCTCTAATATTCATCAACTTGTACGGGTATATTTGATCATATTTTGGTCATATGATAGTCAAGCAAAGGCCTACTTCAAGGCAACTGTACCCGCTATAATTTTTAGCTTACGTATCATACTGATCGATGTCACATCAATGATTTTCAACTCTACTAGAGTAGTGAGCAGTTCTGTTTCGACGAGTTCCTCATGAGGACATGACAACATCAAACGAATGACATTATTACTTTTCTAGGACTCCAGTGATGGTGTCATCCGATATCTCGAAAATGCTGCATTATTAATTAATCGACTGCTACTAACGTTCAGTGATGATTTGGTTGCCTGTTCAATATCAATCACTTTGTTTAGGAAATTCGATGTCAGTCAATTGAATAATATTTATTAAAACGAGGCATCAGTTGGCGATGATCATGGCGATTCGAACACAGTATTCGGTTGGTAGGATACACAAATCGATTAAGATATACATATCATAGTTTCTCTATTCCGGGAATTTTATAGGATATATAGCCGGCATCATACATTGCCCTTTCTGGGCATGGGGGACAGGAAATATAGTTCATTATTTATGAGCAAAACGCAATGAATTTACCGGGGGCTTTCCCGCGGTTGCCTCATTCGTCTATGACTGATCCGACCCTCACTCGGCATTGTAGACAATGAACCCAGTTCGACTCAAATCGAAACTAACTCATTAATATATGTATGTGCGATGAAATTATCATTTATTATTTAGATACGAATTAACATTGTCTTTATCGTTATTCGAAGGAAGGGTAATTCATTCCCATCAACTTGAGTGAGTAACAAATTGTTCATTGTTCAGGGAAATTCTCACTTTTGTACAAACACCATTCTAATCTCAATTATCTGAGCTGTAAGACGAAACCAGTTGTTTGGTATTGGATTGTCTCCACAAGAGTACAATCGTTTTGCACGGTTGTATTTAGCTGGTAGGTGTCGCGGTGCGATACAGCGACGAACACAAACGGCGGACGAAATATTGGGAACTCATGCATTCAATATATAGAGTGTTGGATCGAACTGAATCGACTGTACCTCAAATCGTTCGGGCCACAGACGTATACCACATGCATTGTTGTTGTTGACGTCGAACTAGGAATCCAGTAATTACAGTCAATTCATGGATATACGAACATTTTGGAGTATTAGAATTTGTAAACACAATACATCGACCAGGCCTGGATGGAAGGAGGTGATTGTTAGTAATTGTGTTTTTCATAAATATAACCTCAACGATTCCGTTCTACAGAGGTCAGAGTCAAGGCACATGTTCAACACGATTGGTTAACGATACTGATCATGTCCAAGAACATCGCTATTTTGATCGTGACTTTGGGCCGGGAGTCATCCTTAGAAAACGAGAACGATAAATCGAACGAGCCAGGATGACTGAAATGTATACTTAGTGTGTAGAATGTATAATGAGTATAACTAATGGTTGTGGGGTCAAGAAGAAGTATGGGAACCTGAACTCGATAAGTCTCAAATGACTAGATACATCAGATTGCAATTTTGCTCTTTTTTATGTCAAGGGAATCAGTGGCAGTCAATGAATCCCTGAACCGATTGGATCTCTGGTTGGACACGCCTTCCTATAATAAGATTCTGTAGCAGTCATAAACCAGTTGACGTAGGAATTTGTGGGTGGGAGAAAAGAGATAAGGACAAAGGTAAATTTGAGCAGAGATTAGGAAGAAGCTAAATTGTGCCCTGATACTCGATCTGATTAGCAGGGAGGGAGGAGGAACAGTTTTTTTTTTTTTGAAGAACTCTACAGCAGGGGATCATGCAACATTATATTACCTCAATTGTTTTAAAAATACTTTTACAACAAAACAAAATTGTGACACTATACATTTACTTCTATTTCAAAATAGTCATTCAAAGTGATAAAGGAAAAGGTCACTGTTCAGAAATTACGGTTTATAAAACATATTTTGAAATAGCAGGACCAATATATTACACAATTTGTTTCGAAAATGAACGTCATTGCGGTTGATTACTAGTCTTCTCAATAATAAATCTTCCTCGTTACATTTTCGTTAACTGACGTTTGTCAGTTGGAATCGTATGGCATCGGACATATCGATGTAGTCACTGGCACAACAAAGATTCCGTATTATCATTATAATATAAATGAAAGTCATTTGTACAAGGTCCATTCAGACTTCATGAAAAACCCAGAATTGTTCCGTGCTTCAACCTCGAGCGGTGGAGACGAACGAGAACAGTTTGTGTCAAAGTGTTCTGAAACAATCACTGTGCGGGTTATAACAGCTTCCCAAAGTTCTCTGAAGGGTAAGTTTTCAATTTTGGACATTTCTCTCGGTATAAAGTTGTTGTTTCTGCTGACTCCAGTATCAAAAGAGATAAAAAGAAGTCAACGTGGCTGGAAAAGTCTGCTCGAATACGTCTCAAATTAATTTAGAGTATTACAATGTCCAGGTGTGTAAATACCTGAATACATGGTAATTCTGGTATACACGTTTACAATCTTGTTGGCATGGTATATTGGTATCGTGTTTTGTGGATACTGATTAATAACACTGTCATTGTTTAATTGCCGGCATGTAATGAGCTTGACTCGAGTCAACCCACATTCAAACAGTCGAATTGCTTCACTACAAAGGTACAGAGAATCATTAAGTCCACGCAAGTCAATGTTTGAGGGTGATACACACAATTCCAGTGTGTTCGTAGAATACCTAAAGTGTTGAGCTGATATGCTGTACAGTCATGGGTAAAATTGTGAAATTTTTCGATTACTCCAGTCCTGAGCAATCGCTTCATAAACGATTCGGAAGAAAGTAAAAAAAAAAGAAACTTCACATCTATTCCGTAATAATGAAGAACAATTGCAGGCAACGTGCGTTCAGGCATTCGATAACAAATTCAGGCACACAGTAGGGTCCAATCCAATAGAAAAATATGCGGTGATAATCTCAGATAACACTACAGTTTCTTTAATAGCCGAAAATGCGGAACTGTATCGGATGCTTTGCGAAATCGAGGTGAACCGCATCCACTGGCATTCTGTCATCTAGACATTTTGACCAAAAATTAGTTGTGTCCAGCAAGTGTGTAGTACAGGAACGACTCTCAAAAAATCCATAGTGTTGTTGTGAGAAAAAACTGTGTCAAATGTTCTACGAGTTGATTTCTAACTATACCTTATAGCATCTTACAAGGAATAGACGGGAGTCTCACTGGATGATAATTCCCACACGGAGACTTTTCTCTCTTTTCGAAAATCGGAGTTACTTGACCGTCCTTCCATTGCTTCGGAACTGCACCTTCACGTAAACTCTTCCTGAACAAGATAGACAAATGTTCCAGAAGCTCAGATTGTGATTCCTTCAGTACTCGAGATGTAACCCATTTGGGCCTGACGATGTGTGAATATGGGTTTACTTTAATCCTTCAAAACCTCCCCCTCCCTAACTGCGACTGTATCTAGCAAGGATAATGTGAAGTGTAAAATAAAGAGTTGGAACATTGGTAAGGCCCTCCATTTGTGAAAACGCCAGTAAACAATGAAAATTAAATACGCATTTTACGTAGCTAAGAATTCAGTTTCGTTTCCGTAATTGTACGACCATGCTATCTAATTTATTTATTTTCCTACTAGTGACACCACCTTGGTTACGATATTTTAGGTCGCCTTCCAGATGTTGTAATCAGCGAAATATTGACGATGTCTTCGAGGAATGAATAATTTTCCCGATTTTTCCTCATACAAATCCTCTATATTGGGCTGATATTCCATAGGTTCAGTTTTCTGAACATTAGAAAAAACAAAACAAAGATAACATTTTTCTTATGGCGGCATCCTCACCATACAAATCATGATAATTTACAAATTCATTTCAACAGGTAGGTTGGTTGTTTAATTTAGTGTCTGCATCTTCATTACCTTGATGGTCTGTCTTTTGTTAAATCTGTAAAATAGTTATTCGACAGTATCGGTCGTCCTCACAACTCATCAGTATAGGCGCTGTTGACAAATGTTGGGGAATACTTTCAATACAGCAAATAATCCACTACCGTTTTTCGATAAGATCGGTCGAATTAATTACTGTAGTACTGGTCGGTCTCATGAGGCTAATATTCTATACGGAAAATACCGATCATGAAGAGGCTGGCTCTTTTTCTACCAACTTAGCTAACTAACACTATATTACTATAACCCGGGTCAATGCCACGCTGTGCGTTCTGGGAGACTTTATCTATCTGTCCTAATATTGTTCATCGTCTTGAGTAATTTAGCTGTCAAGGGTGTATATGTGACCGGAATCATTTCTGCGATAGTTCTATCTTTCCATATTCGCGAATTCTGAGTTTGCAATAGAGATATTCAAAGTTGTCTCGCTATCAGTGAGCCTCATGGGTTGTACTCAAATGCCTCAATAAATTTAGTTGGTTTATCAAAGACTGTATTTGAAGCGTAGGTTGTGTTGTTCGAACGCAAACAGTGCACGCAGTTAATGTCGAACCGCAGGCATTGCACTCACCTTCGATAAAACCCTGTTTCAGTAGTACCACAAATGTCGTCATTTACTTCGGCACTAGTTTCTGCAATCACTCATTTGTTCAGGCCGAGTGACAAGAAAATTAATAGATGACAGCATCTTCTAGAGGAAGTTTTATCTGTATAGGCAATTTATTCATTATTATTATTATTTATATTAATATAAAGAATGATATACCGAACATGAACCAGAACTAGTTTAAGTGATTTGGAAGGAAACGTATATTGACAAACTCCATGTCGTACTTATTCTATTTTGATACCCTTTCGGAGAATTATTCAAACACACGTTGTCAAATTGCTGAACGCTTTGTTGGATGTAATTAACCCTTTGACCTAATATATGGTGATATCTAACATGACTGTAGTCTGTGGATCGTCATGTATTCATAGTCATCACATCCGATTATGATGCGGAGATAATATTCAGGAAACTAATAGTGACTTGTATTTGTATTTATCAGAATCTCTTACTGTGGCCCGATGAGACTTACGATCAATGAATAGGTACATCGGCTGTACGGTTGCTTCGATAAATTCAAAGAAAGAGAAAAAATCATAATTAACAGAAAACTCACCTGTTAAGGAGTCTGCAAAGGTAAGGGACGGCGCTATTCCTCTAGCTATATCCGTCCTATATCTGTATTCCTGATAAGAGTGCCGCGAGTGTTTGAGTTTTACGAAACAGTTCGACGTTCCCATTTGTCCTAGGCAAGAGACGAGGTGTAAAGTTGGTGCATTATAAATTCCCGCTCACGTTGGGCTATTGATGATGGTCACCGAAATATCTCCTTACTTCCCCAGCGGTCATCTCAGCTTTCCCCCCAGCCCTATATAATACTATATAATGCGTCTCTTCTCCTTTCATGTTCAGAGTAGTTTGGAATGTATTTCAAACAGATTGAAATCAGTATGAATAAAGCGGACACACTATGGGCATCAGTGAGAACAGAGAGAGAGAAGGGGGGGGGGGAGCGGGGAGGGGGAGCGGGGAGGGGGGAGGGAGGGAGTGGGAGAGGGAGGGGCAGTAAATTCCGGATAAAAATTTCATTGACGCCCTTCGATTACGTGGGGTCAGACTAGAATAAATCAACATACGGCCGGTCACTCTGGACGGAACAGGGCTATAGATTCAGAATTTTAGTGAATCTCCTTGAATATGAACGGATCCGATACATCTCATGAAACATGCGGCTCAAATAAAAAATCATGTGACAAGCGAGAGGCACTAGAAGAACATCTTCGCGAAATGTGCAAGCGGTCCCTCATAGCGTGTTTCTCTTTTGGGTCGAACATGTGAAGGAAGTCCACCACTATCACTAAAAGTTGGGAAAGCGTTCGAGTGCTTTTTCAATATCTATCGGAAATGAGATAACTGATGTCAGTAAATAAATAATAATTTTGACGGGAGCCACGTTCGAACTGACTGTAATTCGAGCGATTCAAATAGTCAGATTCCTCATCATTATACATTAATACAATACATTAATGTGGTACTGAAAACCAGAAAATTACATATGATGTTGCTGGCATTGGGTTGAGCTGGTTCATATGGGGTTTAACGCCTCTGTCTATATCATGATACCAGTGACGCTTTGCAAGCGAACATTCCGAGTTCCAGCATACACTGGACGCTTTAGATGGCTGCACTTCGGTTGCGATGGCTGGATGGGCGCATGGTGTTCACTTTCTGGTCCCGCTGTGACGCAGTGTATTGCTAGATTTCTTGGGTTTGTGAAATTTGGAATAAGTCTCGTCGGTCGGCTGTCAGCAGTTACGTTGAACATAAATTTTGTGCTCCTCCATCAGTTGCCGAGAGAATGGTCCGTTACTGAAGTGATCATTCATTTGGAGGAGTTGAGGAGATGTAAAATGGCATGAGCAGGTTGGGATTGGTTACACTCCTGCCTTGATCCCATCTTAGCACTAGTTGAAAAGAGAGGGGAATTTGCCACCGGTGGTCATCCACAATCATCACAGTCAGGGTTTCTTGATGAGCCTCACTCAGCTTCCTGAACCCGTAGAGATCCTATCAACTAGCTATTCCTCCTGCCGTTTTCTAGTTGCGGGGAACTCGATTGTTTCCCTAACTTGCCTATGTGGAGCACGACCAACAACAGCAAGGAACTCAAATTATGTTGTGTGAACCGATCCGCACACAGTATCATAATTACAAGGATTCAGGACTTGTGAAATGAGGGCGATGGAAATATTCAACCGCCTACAGAGAGCAAATGGGTAGCAATCGCTGGCAAGACTATTCATATCGTCCGGACAACTCAACGAAAATTACCAATGACACAAAAATGTTGTTATGGCATATTATTCATTCTTTTTATACATAATTTATATTAAAAGTTAATCCCGCTGAATTTACTTGATAATGATAACACGCACGAAGCATACCTCTGTATTTCTTCAATATCCCCTAACTGGTCGCACGCCGCATTACTCATGGTCAGATATATCTTGTATGTTCCATATTTCCGGCACGCCTATTAGACAGTCACAGGATACGCTCTTGTGGTATTCAATTCTCAGTGATCTACTCAGTGATCTACTCAATATTTTAAAAGTAAGTACCACAAGCAGGCATCATAAATGAGATCTGCGGGCGAGTCGAGCGAGCCGCGTACTTGACCCCTCTCGGAAGCGGTGAAGTAGTTAATGTATACTGGTATGTTCTCATCGTTTTGCAAGAGATGATCCGGAACTGAAGTAAATTAATACCCAAAGAAACAGGTTCAGGTGGTTTGCATGCTTTTTCATGCCATGTTGTCGAATTCACCTACACTCACAGAAAGAAATACATAGAAATCCCGGAAGCAAGAACGAATCTGAGTTAGTGTGAGTATAAGCGTGTATGCTCGTGTATGCGTGCGTGTTCGTAAGTCAGTTTGACGCCTATTTGTGGACACAATTACCTAGCAACATGCACACTTGATCAAAACCAATTTCGGTAGGTCAGCTGCCTCTATAGTGAGTAGATGAACTCCTAATTTGTTTTTGAGTCTGCAAAAGTGGAAACTAGCTTTCGTTTGCGATAACTCATTAGTGTGAGTTCTCATTCACATAGGTCTCAGGAAATGGCTCATTGATTTCAGGATGCCAGTAGCTTCATGACGATTACGAACAGTGTGGAAACACTGCTCGGGTAATTGATGTTTATTTCAGACTGCTAGAGCAATGATACGAACTACTTATCTTTGCTACGACCTCTAAAGTTGATTCAATCATACCTGTCAAATCAGATAGCCATTATATTTGCTACCTGCCCACGAAAATAACCTTTTTAGACATTAGACAAACAAGGTTTACGGCACCGGATTTTATACACTGATGATCATATGATCATAACGTGGAGTGGGGAAAGATGAGGTCCAAGGACCATGCCTCGGGTAACGCCACCTAAAAACCGGGGTTGTCGAGATATTTTCATTTGAAACCTTTACTTCTACACCATACTCATGATTATTAATTTCATAAGCAGAATTTTCCATACGTGTTTCTATTTCATGACTTCTAAATGGAAGAAAGAGACCCATCCCGCTGCCTTCAATAAGTGATTAATACTGGCCTCTACCAACAGTGTCAATTCTAGATGAGAATTGACAAGCATGGTTTATAACCCTGGATAAAAGTTAAATACTGTGGAAAAGAAGCAAGTCTGTGAGAAGACCCAAATCCCCCGCAGTGGGACGGAACCCCCACCCCTCCCCCGAAAAAGAGGCGCAACGTTTACCTCACACCGCTGTCTTCGTCCATTGCAGGCGCCAATTCCACTAGGGAGCCAAGGATCACACGGGAAAACTGACAGAGATATAGAACTACTCAGATGAGGAAAATGCTTGTCCTACATGTGCAATGGTCGCTGTTCCTCTTGACGATGGTATGCGCTGGTGTATCCGGGCTCGGGCGAGTTGAAAGAGGTAATACCAGGCCTACTAGTAATGTTTACCCATCGTTGTATGTATGTATGTAATGTATGTATGTATGTATGTATGTAGTATGTATGTATGTAGTATGTATGTATGTATGATGTATGTATGTATGATGTATGTATGTATGTATGTATGTGTAGGTAAATACGATCAGTTGTGCAATGCCTATTTAGTGTGGTGCTGCCTATTCAGAAATTCACTGACCAACCTACTTAGCATGATATATCACTCTTTGGCTGAATAACTGATTCATACTTTAGATTGCTGCAAGTGCACGATCTTTCAATATTGGCATTTTTGATCAAAGAAAAATACTCATCCTGACTTTCTAGTGAATTTGGTGACATGCATGAAGGCGAGCTTAGTTCTATAGTTTTATGTGACTGTTTAAAAACTTATGAAACAATGTTTCATGTTGATCTCAATACACTCATTATCATCGCTTTTCTTTTCAGGTAGAATTTGCGACCTGCGTAAGTTATTTTTTATGTTTATCTGTCTACGAGTGGCTATCCAGTTCAAGTAATCGATAACTGAGACAGGCCGTAGATGTACTGTTTTTTCTTCATTATAAATTCCTATTATTTAATTTTTGTTGATATTCTTGCTGAGAACAGAGAATCGAATCTTCATATTCAAGGCCCAGTAAGAGTGCAGACCTGAATAGTGCACTTTATTGTTAATAAGGCAATGCCTCTTTGGTAGTACCTTAATCTGGGGGTGGGGGTAATCACAGACAGACGTGCAATCTGCCTAGCCTTCGCGGGTCGCTGATGCACTCCTTTGTGCTGAACGACAAGGCACCATGTACTGTTCAAAGTCTCCTTATATATTGACCGAACTAGGATTCGCACCCCGGTCTTTCGGTGGAAGGCTGACGCTCTGTTGCATTGTACCAACGCACTCGGCCAACCCATGCTATTCCGTGTATAGGCCCCTATTCCAACTACCTTGGTTTACATGTGGCGCGTCCGGTCCCTGGCAGAGTTCCAATTCCCCCCCCCCCCCCAGGGCTACCCAGTCGGGTTTTGCGTAGTACCGGCCGCACAATTTTCTCTTCAAATTTCGAACTAGCCCCGAGGAAACGTCCCGGTTTGTATGTCTCTATGCTCTACCCACCGACTATAGCTCACTGCGTAAACTTAACTTTAACTTCAATCCGAACTTGCTGATCACTATTTGGTCGATAAAGTTTTCTTGACCATTTATATAATCTCTCGAAACTTGTATCAGTTACCCACCATGTCTGCACCCTTGCAGGACATGATGGTTTCGAATCCTCTCTCGCTATATATATTATATATATTATATATATATATATATATATATATATATATTATATTTATATATATATATAATATATTAATATATATATATATATACTATATATATCTATATATATATAATATTATATATATATCTATATTATATATGTTGTGTGTTTGGTGTGTGGTATATACGAAACAACAGAACGACAATTTCAACCAGAAGGCCTAGCGTACCGCTATACTACACATTGTTTCTAATTATTTCGTTGCGGTCATTAACAGTTGAATTTTCTTCGAAATAGTTTCTAGTCTTGAGTTTACCCAATACTAATTATAGAACAGTTTCTGATTTGCCTCATACCTGCTTAGACGTTCAGTGCAATATCAGTACGGTGTATGATCAGCTGATTTGCCTGAGTAATTATTGGATATGTTGAGATAAATTGCTACCCTCTCTGAGTTATTAAATGATCCCTAGCGTCACTCCCCCTTGGGCATTAAACGACTTCTTGGCATCCATGTTCTGCGCGTTTTTTTATCTGTTCGGTATACGCCTTTTGTAGTTGTATGTGCGCACTGAAGCGCTGTTCACACTTGTGCGATACGATTACGATACGATACGATAAATTTATCGGATGGAGTGTTCACACTTGTGCGATAACAATGTCGTTAATTTTATCGGACGTCTCGGCGCCTAACATGACGGAGAACTGGTGGGATTTTAGTTGAGAAAAGCAGTTTGTCATTTCCCCTTTTGTCGCTTCAGACGGTGGAATAGCCTCGTCGGCAAAATTGTTGAATACCAAGAATTGCAATTTTGAAGCAATTCGAAGCTTGTGTCTTTCTCAGTACATGTAGGAGGCATGAAATGTGTTTATCGACCCATTTTGAATCGAACAACAACAGTTACAGCCTCTTCTCTAGTCGTCGAGCCTTTCCTGAGCCTGTCCCTTCCCCTGCAACTCTCCGGGGTAGCCGCGCAGCTGCGCCAACCATGAGTCACTTGTCCGCCCCGGCGGACGGCCCTGTCCCAAGGGGTCTCGTGGAGACAGAACGCAATGGACGGTATCGTCCACCGGGATGCCCAAGAAGCGCAATTGACGATCACGAATCAGGCAGCTGACCTCGCCATCCCCGCCAACCATTTCGTTGGACACCCAGACTTAATTAGCATCGGTATCCAAGAATAAATGTAAAGAGTGAGCAGGCTGGTGAGGTAGCCAAGAAGGCATCCAGTCAATTCAGTCAATTGAACTGAAAATTGGAGCTTGGTTACTCTGCTCAGTACAAGCACGTGGAATAATGCTACGGCTCCGTCCACCTGTGTACCCTACTACTTTCCTCACTGACCTACATGATATTATTAACTATTTCCGTTGCCCCGACTGTTTCTTCACATGAGGGTTAGGGTGTCCGTCAAGACGTCAGGCTGTGGATCGACTCCCTCTGGAAAACTCCCTCCTACCCACCCTCTCAACTAGCCACAACACCCCATCCCACTCACTACTAACAGCATATCTCCTTTCTTTGCATGTCGCATGATAATTGGTGGACGCCGACGCAACATGACCCTCCCCATTACCTCACTGGTCACGCTATTATTTGTATATGGGGAAGGCATCATGGATTTGAACTAAATATGGTTCGTAGATCCCGTGCATGGCGGCAATAGAGCCGAGAAGCTCAATCAGAGGCCAATGTCTTCCCCGGAACGTCACTACCCAATACATTAATCAAAACCCCTGATTTTATCACGAAAACCCACTTTTCACGCCAAACTTCCCCCAGTGCCTGTTTGGCGTTCCATACTCTTCGCAGAATTGCGCAAGGTTATCACTGCATGCGCAATTTATCGCATCCGATAAATTCATCGTACGATAAAAGTTGAAATATTTTCAACTCGACGTCCGATGAAGTTATCGTATCATATCGTATCGTATCGCACAGGTGTGAACACTCCTATTGAAAATAACACTTTTTAACTCGACGTCCGATGAAGTTATCGTATCATATCGTATCGTATCGCACAAGTGTGAAAAGCCCTTGAAAGGTTCGATATATAGACGATATTCTCCCCATGACTGACTGACATGACATTACGGCCTATTTTTAAATCTTGTGCGTCTTCATTGTATGGATGTCCCACGTGTGTGGGACGTCGTTGGTCATTTTGTATAACACCAGGTTCGTTCGACTCTTCTAAAGACCTTATCAATCAGTAGCTAGTCATTCATGCCTCGACGCACATATCTTGCCCCATTCTATTGGTACAAGAGGTGGTTCGTTTTCCTTCCCAATGGTATCTACTAATCTGAGCAACCTGTTGTAGAGAGACGTGTGAAGGGTCTTGTTTTCGTGGGTCGTCCGGGTCTGGAAAGAACTTTTCTTCAATTGCTGAGTAAGATTAGAATGCTGCCAGGATCGCCGATAACAGGATACAGGTGTTGTAGTCTCTCCAGAACTGGTACAGATGGTCCTAGCGATTTCCAGTTGTGCATCTTCAACTGAGTTTTGATAATGTGTCTGGTATGGTATCAGATTCCTAGTCAGGTATATGAAAGGTTGTTGTCTCGCCATCCGCTGGTGCCTCTTGGTATGCCCCATATATCATTCCAAAACCGGGATGTTCTCTTCATTTCTAGGTCTGGTTGGACTCACATCGTGTGTATTGCGCAGCTTGGCGTATATTCTCAGACCAGGGTTCCTCTGTTACCATAACTGGTGCATTCAGTTCCCGGTACCCTCAACGCTTTACGCTACTTTGTTCACTCTGTTGTTTCACTCTTGTGCTAATTTCATCCTTCGCCACGTTGGTTTGCTCTTTGTGGCCTGTTGTTCACCAGCACGCCATGGAGGAGCTGCGATTAGTGCAAACCTGGATGCCTCCGAAGACGTCTGAACCAATAGGCCAGTTCGGAGTTGTGTCTAAGGTCATGAGGGAACGACATCAGTTCGACGTTGAACGTACAGCGTGCAGAACGATCTTTCGGAACTCACCTGTCGAAATTACGGATCCTGCCAACACAAAACTCTAACAGATTTCCCCCCATACTTATCAACAATAACATCCGAAAACATAGGATGAACTGGTTGCCTTATTCAAATAGTGGTGACAGCTTAAAAATGAGCCGTAAGGATATTGCTATGGGGGGAATTTTCGTCCTATTCCCACTGTCAGGGTTAGCATGCGCACTTACAATTAACTGGCTTATATATTACTCGTTTCATTTTTTCATGCACTGTGGTGGATATTATGGGTCACGCATCATGCGAGGCCTCACTTTGCCTCTCTCCTGCCGAAGTATTAACTGAAATGAAATTTGAGTGTAAAGTGTAAACATGTAATATTTTTATTGAGAAGTTCATGGTGGTCGAACACTTTTTCTTCTTCAAATGTATTGTTTGAGAGAGAAAGGAAAGAGTCATTTTGGTGTCGAGCAACACTAAATAAAGTGCAACACAACCGTTCCGATGAGCACAGGCTCAAAATTGCTTGGCTTGTCTGAACAGCCACCGTGGACGGAACGATCGAGCAGGTTCAGCGAAACGGTCAACTGGACGAATGGGAGGTTGGGTGAGACGAGGCGAGAGTTGAGCTTACGACCACTGCAGCTTTCATATACAGTACGTATTTTTTGCTGTTCACACCCATCACGTCACTCGCACACCTGGGTAGCGTGAGGCGATAGAGGAGACAACGCTCCGGGACTACCCCTCGAAAAATGGTCAGATTGAATTTCTTGACCCTAAACCTGGTGCTACCGACTAACCTACTCTGCTCTGACAGTTTTAATTGCAAACTTGTGTCATTTCCGTACAATATCCCTCCCACACTGGTAGTGTATTTGTAAGTTTTATAACTGACCATTAAAAGTTGACATTCAATTCTTCTCCACAGTCGGATTCTGTCCATATCCCCCCCAAAAAAATAATCCGGTGAGTAGAACTACTAAGAGGTGAGTGGTATACATGTTAATGGCAGTGTTTCCAGATTATTTTTTAATCTTTCCAACCAAATGCAGCCACTCGAAACTCGAGAAAGTTTTTTTTTTTAATTAAAATATTAAACCCAGTATTGAGCACTTTTGACAACACACTGAGATCGTTACGGGATACTGTATGGGTCCACAACACACCGTCATCAGCGGGACCGGATACCCCACAGGTCTATGCACACCGGGGTGCGCGGTATCGAATACTGCATGACTCTAACGGCACACCGCGACCGGCAATGCCTGAAACAGCTGTATAGAATTAACAGCACTATGAGATCAGAGGTACCGCATACTCCATGGGTTTAACAACACACCGGGGTCGGCGGTACTGGATACTCGGTCGTCGAAACCTCAACCATGATTCGATCGCATTTGCAAATTCCACTTCATCTTAGCCCGTCCTATGAAAGCTGCATTACGACTAAACTAAACAATATTTGAACGAAATCACAAAAATAAATTATTTGTGCTAACCTCTCGTGCCTATAATTGTATGTCACTTACTGCATTAGACAGATTTAATGCAGAAGTAACTTGAAATCTGCAGTACCAAATCCATGCACTTTGGGAACGTTTTGATACCCTTTTATATTGGAAAGACGTCCTCTAAGTAGAAGTAGTAGTAGTAGTAGTAGTAGTAGTAGTAGTAGTAGAGTAGTAGTAGTAGTAGTAGTATAGTAGTAGTAGTAGTGTAGTAGTAGTAGTAGTAGTATAGTAGTAGTAGTAGAAAATTTGTGCTGAACACAAACCTTGTATACTTGGAGGAAACCAGAAAAATTGAAAAATTGAAGTGTTACACCTGAGGATTCTAAGTTTGTTAGCGGATTCAGAGCAAAGAGACCTAGTAGGATGTAGCAAATTATGTTTAAAAAAGTAGGAGGGAGCTCTCCCATGTAGACAATCGTAGTCTAAGGACACATTGAAAAGGATTCTATACTTTTCACAGGCAGCCAGTGCAGGACTGCAACACCGATAGAGAGTCCGGATTTGTTCTGTGTGTGATGCCAGCGGCGACTCTGTCAGCAGAGTTCTTAAGATGCTGCAGTTTGGAAAGATTAGATTTGGTGACAGCATAGTAGTAGCGAGTTACAATCGTCTAAGTGACTAGAGACAAAGGGCATGCAATCATGGTAATTAGGTATGGCCTCACTGACCTCATTCGCCGCAAGTGGAAATAGCCAACCTTACAGATGTTGTTAATGTGGTCCCAGAGGTAAGGTCGGAGTCAAATAGAACACCAAGGTTCCAGCAGGGAGGTGGCTATTGACCAATGGATGGCCAAAACAATGTCCAGCAAGGCGTCAAGTTTAAGAGAGTTGCTGCCTGGAGCCAAGTTACATCACTTTCAGGCTTGTCATCATTTGATTAGGCCAATTGGACGGCCAGAAGATCTTATGTCTTACATACAATTCTCAAGATTGTGAATAGCTTCCAACTCGAACTAACCTTTGGGCGAAACTGATTTGTAGATTGGTGTGTCGTTGGCGTAGGACTCATGTCACATGATGAGAGAAGTGATGTCAAACATTGGAGCTAAGTGGCCAGAAAACAGATCGGCCAAGCGCAGCTCCAAGTCCAGAAATGAGTATCGGAATGATTTATCACTTCCAAACGCTCTAGCATAAGTAATTCATTTATAGAGGTTTGTTGCCATTCAGAGTCAGGGAACAGTTCAAAATTCCAAACGTTGGTTAAGCGCGCAATCAGTGACGCATAATATATCGCCTTCAAGACAGAAGAGGTGAAGATGATACAGATTTGCGAAGAGAATGCCACACAAATCTATAACTTGAGAATTGTCTCTCCGGATAAGAGGACTGACAGGCGCTTCCAAGGACCACCCCAATTGGACATCGACGGGGAACTTGTATGACGAGAATGGAATTGTATCGGATGTGGAAGGTTCGTTAAATAAATTAATTATTTCATAATTCGTTCAATTAATTGGAATATATGCATCGTACTAAGGTAGACTCAGGTGGTAGCGACAGAGTAAGAGCGATTGGGCACAGATTCTACCGGAGTGTGTTCTAGGCCAGTAACACCCAGCCTAAAACTCTAGGTCCGGCAACATAGATATACCCAATTTAGTGTCGAAGAATATAAGCATTGTTCTCATACGAGAAGGGGTGGGTTTTATTCTATCAGAGATTTTGCACAGGTCTTTCGCACACCGAACTTTGATTCTCCAGTACTTTCGACCCCTCCCCTTCCCACCCCACCCAAATACAACAGTCTAGGTCGCGCCTTGGTCGTATGTTGTTGACAGTAATTACTGGAGTGTGCAATACCACCATAACACGATTATATTACCTGACGTGATACAAGTCACAGCTGACTCGTGAAATATCAGTGACAGAGGTGTTGTCAAGGAATACGGGGAGAGTTGAACAATTTGATGGTTTAGTATTGATGGAGGGGGAAAATGTCTCTAGTTCCAGAAGCACTCCGCATCGACGAGACTGACTTTTTCTATCTATATCTCAAATATGAATATGATATCGTGCGCTGCTCCGTTCTTCTCATCATCAGGCACGGCATCTACTAGACGAATGTCCATTTCATGTGAGCGAATACAGATGGTCGACGTGCAGACATTAGCTATGGATCAGAACGTAGGGGTTCCAGGAGGACCTTTCTTTAACCTCTAGTGAAGCCTTCTCAAGGCGGTCACCAGATGTTTTTCATCTCCGTTGCTCATGTGAAGCGAAGCAAAACACACACGTGTGGCGTTTTCTCCATTCTTATGATAATATGCATTGTCAATGTATGCATTTTCAGTTAAGGTATAAATCTAATTCGTGGAGTACAATATCATAGATAATCATATAAGTGATGAGTGATTGCCACGTTCCTCTCAAATCTCAATTTCTTCAATAGGTCTGGACTATTGACCAACTCAAACCAGGTGGGTAGCTCGCGCCTGCCCATCTGCCCACAGACTATATACGAGGAACTTGATTACTTGGCCAAGCGTACAGCAACGTTAGCGGGCAAATATGTTCACAGCGCTATAAAAACGTTTTTGGAAAAGACAATGTGAGCCTGATGTGTGTCGTTAGTTCCATTTTCCAATATTCAATGTCTAAGGAAATGTCACTCGTATAGTCTATCTTGTCAATCTGAATAGTCTATAGGGAGATAAGAGGAAGATGGTTGAAATATGTGATTATTATAATTATATTGTCATTATTTGGTCTGAATAACTTATAGAAGTATTGGTAGGCGAAAATCAGTTGACGGAATCGATGGTTAAAGGAATATAACTTCTATTAAGAGGGAAAAAAAAGGGGGTGCTTGGTGAGAGAGCGAATAAATATGATCCACGAAATAAACGCCATCTTCCTCTCATTTTTTGCATTACTTCGGAACAGTGGAATATTTATGAATACATGAGAAACATATACTCGGGCCTGTTTTATTTCAATCCGAGTTATTCTCTAGAGTATTGTTTATTTGTAAATAGGCACCTGTCGTCCCAACATTTATGTTACGGTGATTGAAACATCGTAGACCGAAAAAAATCAGTTTTATGACCCAGTGATGCAACCAGAATTTGGGTTTTGAGAGAACTTGGGAGCACAGTTATTCATCGGGTGGTACTTTGAGAAACGTTGTGATCAACGTCCTGCGAGAGGGGGGGGGGGGGATGTGTTCCTCTCTTCTTTGAGAGATATGTGGATAAATGAAGGTCCCATATAGAGTGTGGTGCTATATTTAAGTATCTTTTGCAGTAAAACTAATGGCCAGGAATTTACTACACTTTTCTCACAGCCCCTCCCCTTTGAAACTTTTCGAAAAATTAGGGCTTTCCTATATGTAGTAGAATAAGCTAGAAATAGATATTTCGTCGGGAAAATATGGAAAAATATGCATGTTGTCTTACACCACATTTCAGTTGGGCATCTGTGAGTTTTCGGGGTTGGGGTGTGAGTGAGGTGCGGTGCATGTCACCCATCATCACCCACACCTCTCCTGACGATGCTACTGGTCTACCCGCTAAGGTGACAAGTCATTGGACTTGTTTCTTTCACCTGGACCAGCCACCCTTTGAGATAAGCAATGGCATCACTTGAACTGGTTCAAGAACTTTATGAAGTGCGCAGGTTTTGTTTCCTTCAAACAAAGTGTCTTTGTTTCTCTAATTTCCCCAAAGTTATTATGTGTGATGATGGAAAGTTTCGGCCCACTTGTGTTACTCTGTACAGTTTCCTAGTTTCTACTACGGTTTTTTTTTTTAAGGCACCACACTGTCTGAACGCTCACCCAAGCTAATCCTGAATGGATCTCAAAGGCTCGGACAACATATACGGATGCGGTATGCGGTATTGCATCAATATAGACGGGTGCCTGAATCAGCTGTGAATGGTTCGCATGTATAGAGGCACCGTACCGGCAATAAATATACCGAGAAAATACGCGACAAGCAATTCGTCGGCAAAACCACCTTGTGTACCAATGCGGCATGTATAGTCCCGCTTTACTAATGCCGCACTTTCGCGAATGAGGATGGTTTTATGATGATGCTTACATTGCAAGAGGACGTGGAAAAGTCGTCACTATCTAGCAGCCTGTATATAGGCGTTGAAGGCGATTTTCCTCGCATGGAATCTTTCGCTATGGTTGTGGTTATCACTGTTGCATTGGTACACTCAGTGATTTTGCCTACTCGGTGCTCGTTCCATAATTTTCGGATAATTCTTCGCAGCCGTGTCACTTATACTATCTTTGCAAACCATCAACATCTTACACGGATAATTTTGTTTGTTTGTGCTCGGGTGAATCCGATTTTCATTGTGGCATTACGCATGCCGCAAACCGCCTCCGTAGTCATAGAATCCTAAGCTATCTTGGGTAAACTAGTTAGACTCCTTTGTACGATGAACCGTTATCGAGGTTGGGCTATTTTTAGGCGGCGTGTCTAAAAGACAGTTTCCCAACTTGATGATGCCGAACTACGTGACGCTGATAGAGTTATTTCTCAGAGAAATGTTGACAACAATTAAAGGAATGCCTCGAAAACATTACTTAAAGTGTTATTTTAGACTTTGTTCACCTCTGTCATATAGGCGGGACCCTTTTGGACTACTGTCTAGGGCCCCATGCAGAGCTTCGAGCAGTATCTAACTATTTTCGCCCATGTTAGTATATCTTCAGCTAGATAAATGAGTAAAAACCTAATTCAAGGCTTATTTGAGGGCCAACGTTACTGTCGTTAGTATTTTAGTGTACTTTTAGTGTTCGAATGCAGAGAGATTTGCACGTGCCTCTCGGGCTGAATAACACCTGCACCATATGATTAGTTAAGAAATCATCCACCTCTCATCTCGGGTTAGGTCTTCCCTTCCGTCAGTTCCGTTGAAATTGTTCAGCCTGTCAGTACGGTTCGTGATCTTCGGATTTTTCATCGAAACTGACTTGATAGTGTTTGACGAATAACTCCCTCGTGCCTTGTCGGTTCCATATGAAAACTTTGCACACATGATCGTCTGACGGTGGCCATTTTGGAGTTCTTTGGGACACTTATTTTTTCGCTGATTTGCCCGTTTTGAAGCATGGCGATCGTTTAAAGACCAACTTTTTTTTCGCCCCATACAACCCCACCAGGCGGCCATTTTGATTTTTGCGAAAATAATTTTTCCGGAGATTTGACTTTTTCACCTTTTGACTGGGTGAAACAGTGGGCGTCGCCCAACCGCTCTGACGGCGGCCATTTCGTTTTTTTGTGGCGAAACTTATTTGCGCGTTTTGAAGCATGGCGATAATCTTGAGACCAACTTAAACTCTTCGCCCCATACGAACCCACCCGGCGGCCATTTTGAATTATTGCGAAAATTATTTCATCTGTCAACACCTTGAAAGAGTAAAGTTAAAAACACACATGTTCTTTTTGTTGCAATGTCCTTTTCTCGTATGCGCGATAAGACTATACGAGAACAGTGTAATTATTAATATTATCATCATCTACCTAGATCGAGCCCCATGCGGGCAGATATTGTTGATATTGCAACATTTGTAGCATTACCCAAGCCCCGGTAATTCAACGGAACGCTCCTGTATGGATGACCGGCTGCTATGCAAAATAATCGGGAGATGAACAGTGTGCCAGGCTTCTGTAACTTTGCTATTCCTACGTGTGAGCCATATAAAACCGACTTTTGGTACTCCATCACATACTGGGCCATTTTCTACATCCAGGTTGCGCTACTTAGAATTTGTCTCCACAGCTACCCTCTAATTGAAAGTGACAGTAACGCAAATTATGTTGCTCATACATGTTACACATACAAATGTTATTTCTTCTGTAGCTCACACGGTGACAGTTTTTTCTCTTCAAACAGTTACATGCATTTGCCTGCAATTGCCATTTCAGTTAATATAATAAAATATAACTTCGGATGTGTTCCCCCTTACCTCCAGCTAGACAGATTGGTATACAAATCGCTGGTTTAGTCCTGCTGGCTTATCTGTGGGCTCTTTTCAGAGGCCTTTTCAGGACAAACTTACTGTCATTAGTATTCCAGTGAATATATATATATATATATATAGATATATATATATATATATATATATATATATATAGATATATATATATATATATATATATAATATATATATATATATATAGTAATAATAAAATATCTTATAGTTTGAATGGATATGGTATGAATACGTGCCACTTCGTGCCTAAGCACTATATGGGCGGGGCCCTTTCGGTGTTAAGCCGGTTGGGAGGCACAGTTGGTTGAGCGTCGGCCATCAGCCGAGTAGATCGGTATTAAAATCGCGGCCCGGTCTAGACCAAAGACTTTCAAGTGTTATCCGTTACCTTCTCGATGGGCGCTCAGCACAAGAGACTGGGCCATGAACGAAAACTGTACTCCAGGCAGTACTGGCCCCGTCTTTTTTTTAGTCAGGGAATATTACCCGAAATTTAGCTAATCTGAGAATGAAATCCTTACCAAAAGTTTTCTCCTCCATTGTATGTCAATGAAGGTGTCTGCTAATATATGTTAAGAAATTTCACCCCAGCTCCCCTAGGACAACCCGTGACAGCTGCTGCTGACATTTGAGGTGCCTGAAACGGCATCCTGCCAAAAGGATCGCACTTATGCCACTCTGTATCATTTTTCAGGTTTTAGCAGAATGTGCTTATGTGATAGTGAAGCTGGTACACCACAGCCAGGCACAAACCAAACTGGGGGAATCCCCTATGCGTTGGATGCCCTGGCTAGAACCCTGGTGATTAGGATTATTGTCATTGTTATTATTGTTTGCATTGTTATTTTGGCTATGGTTTTTGCTGAATTTATGGTTGTTGTGTGTGTCACATTTCAGATAAGTCGCAGGTCAAAGGTATAATCTTTTTGATATCAGACAGAAAGTAAAAAAAAAAAACTGTTTTTTTTTATGAGGAACATCATGGATATGGTTGCCCATTTTTTTCTGGTGTAGACTAGAGGTCATATTCAGTAAAAAAAAAGTGACAGGGTAAACCATTCATTTGTTGCACAAATAATTTTACATATTCTCTGCCCGAATTCTCGTTTCCGTTAATTTTAGTGTTACATTCTCTTCCTGCCCCCTCGTCCCACCTCGTATGCAAAGTGTTTTGATGAAGAAATTCGATACATACATTTATTCTCTAATGCAGTAGACGATATCGAGGGCAGGGAACCATTTCATATGTTGCACTCTGTCAGAATTGTAATTAAACTAGAATTTAGAATGTTTGTTCCAGGTGATTTCAGTGGGGCACTCTGTTCTGCTCGAACAGTGGAATCATCGGAGGAAAGAGCGAATTTGGCCAGTTCTTCAGTATATCTTTATACGTGCAAGGCTGGATTTAAGCGAGGGCGAGTAAAGCGGGCCTCGCCCACCCCAGTTTTCAGCAGACGAAGAAGGTATTAGTGGCAAGCAATATTAGTCTTCGAATGACAGCCTGGAAAACCGCTTTTGTAGCACTTGATTTCAAACTCCGGAAGAGGTGTCGCCTCAGAGGCATTCACCCGATTCGGTCATTCACCCGATTCGAAACTGGCTCTATACACTATGCTAGTAATGGATATACTTTGATAGGCTCGAATGTGGGCGTCACCACACGACTGGGGCCCATTAAGTCGCATACTTTACACGTTGGAAAAAGAACGAAACTTAGTATCGAGGCGTGATACATGTAATCAGCAGCCTACTTCCTGCTACTAAAACCTGACTGCAAAATCATAGTGCTGCGCGGAAAGTGTATGGCTAGGTTTGATGATGTGATTTGGTAAGTATTCGAGAAAATGCGGCATGGTTAGAGGGAACTGCAGTGATTATTCAGCATTTTATCACCGTCACTAATTCTTTCGATGACACTTGCTTGTCGTACTGCTATACTATCAATAATATGCTGGTATTGTTAAGGCTTCCTATTATTCTGTGAATTGACTTCTGGGTACATTCTGATAGCTCCATAATTTTCCCATGTACAACTTGGTTTCTTTAGGTCTTTGTCCGCTCGTTTATCTGGCAAATACTGTGATGTGGTCCTAGTCTGAATCACCACAAATCTATACAAGTCCCAGGTTATGGCTCAACCTTTCTACATAGTCGGGGAATATTAGCCGAAATTTATTTAATCTGGGAATAAATTATACCAAACGTTTTCTCCTCCAATGTGTCAACGAAAGTGTCTTCTAACATATGTTAAAGAATTTCACCCCAACTCCCCTAGGACAACCAGTGACAGCTGCTGACATTTGAGGTGCCTAAAACTTCATCCGGCAGAAAATGCCTCCCTGTGTAGTCAGGTAGTATCATCGCGTCTCTCAGGTTTTAGCAGAAAATGCTGATGTGATAGTAAAGCTGGTACACCACAGTCAGGGTACTTGTTCTCCACTCACGCCTTCACCGGCTGTGATAGAGTGTCAGTCATAGCGGTCACAGCAAAACGTCTGTGTGACAGGTTTTGTGCAGGTGATATTGTTGAAGACTTGGACATCTCCCTTGATGTACAGGCTATACCAAGAAGGAGGTAATTGCGGCTGATATCGCCTTTTTCCAATTTTCATCACGCTCCAGATACCTCTCTAAGGCAACTCGGTACTACATGCTTTCACATAAGATAGCAGGCTGCTGGCTGATCAAACAGAGATGCTACCACTAACAGAGGGTGCAGCTGCACAGCATTCTCTTCGTGCCCATCCAAAAAGACGTTACAGGATTTTGTTGCAGAGCATGTCGACGGACCCCAATGAATCTATTCCCATGCTCGAATTCTCATTTCGCACCATGCACAACCCCATTATGCTACCGAGAGTCTTGCATTTTTACATGTTGGCAACCCCATCGCTCTTCTCTTCTTCCCAGCCTTTTGTCTGATTATCGAGTGTTTCGCTATTACCAGGGGCGGTCGCTCGTTCGCGGGTGCCGCGGCTGATGGAACGCGGTGATAGTCCCTAGGAATGGCCACCCCACAGGCTGTCTCCCGCCTGCGAAGAGGGGGGGGGGGGGCTCTGCAGGTTCACAGCATCCTGGGGGGGGGGGGACTCGCAGCAGCCTGGGGAGAAATCGATCTGAGGGCGAGGGCTCCGGGGTGGTCACGAGAGGTATCGATACAAGTTGACATCCTATCGCCCCAGTTTGACCTCCCTCTCAAGACCCAGGTGCTTACAGACCCACAGCAACGAGCTTGGCGCCTTGCTACAAAAACCGGGTCAACGAACCGCTGCCCGGCGACCACGCTTATCATCTCTTCCGATCGCGGGTCTCCCTGGTCGCAAAAAAGGGAAACAATGATGCCCCATCCTGAATCAGCATCCGTTCACTAAGGCTTCCGTCTGCGCGAGGAGATTCCGGATGGAGTCCCTCTCCACCATCATCCCGATCCCGACGATAGACATAAAGGACGCGTATTTGCACGTGCCCATTCACTGGCGATTCCTGGTTTTCCGCTACGGGGGGACAAAATACTATTTTCAGTCTCTCCCATTGGGCCGTCGACGGCACCAAAGGTCTTCACGAGGGTCTGCCGACCCATTCTCGCGTTTCTTCAACGAGAGGGCATCACAGGCTTCGCGTACAATTGGCTCGTGGTAGCCTGTCAAAGCGAAAGCCGTCGCCAATGATGCGCGGGTCTCAGTGTTTCTCGATCGAAACGGTTAGTTGATCAACCACGAGAAGTCCTCGCTCTTCAGACCCTCTCAGTCCATCCAGTTCCTCAGCACCGTCCTCGGTATTGCGGCAGGTCGCGCCTTCCCCCCATTGGGCGTGCAACCGATGCCACGGCAGCTGCGACGTCCGATGCGAGTCCCTGTGGTTCCTGTACCGGTGGGCAGAGCCACGCAGGTTCCCGCCCCTTTCGCGATTGATGCGTCGGTCGCTCGCTCGTCAGTCTTTTGCGAGGCTCCCGACCTTCTGCGCCCGGCGTTTTCACTCGGCGGCGTAGAAGGTCGATGCCCTATCCTCTCGTAGGGACGGTCTCCACGTGTGAGCGTTCCCTACCCAACCCAGGGTTGCCCCCTGCTTGCCGACTCAGTCGTGGTTCCGCCGACCCCTCGATCTGCTGATCGACCTCCCGCTTCGGCCTCCCGACCCCCTCCACTCATTCAAAAAGTTTCGGTAGCACGGCACGCGCGCCCTGCGTCTTCTACGCGCGGAAACTATCCACCAGCGCTTCCGAGCAAACGGCGTTTCAGGACTGATTGCGAGGGCCGCTGATCACGTCTGTAATCCCATGGATGCCTAGGTAGACCGCTGACCCCTCTCCTATGAGGGAAAGCAAATTTCGATCTGGAATTACCGTTTCGCTATTGTGACGACACATCGCGGTTTTCCGCATGGGTCGTCCCTTAGTGACACCATACTACAACTCCTTCGGGGGATGTTCAACAAGCGTCCCACGACGCCTCGCTTGGCTGCAGATAGTCCCTCACTGACGTCGTCCCTACACTTGCGGGGAAGCCGTACAAGCCCAGGCACAGGGCAATCTTGGTAAATTGAGCTTTTCCCATAAAGGTGCTGTTGAGTGGAATAATCTCCTAGACTTGGTACCACATGCTTTCCTGTTCCCTATTTTTGTTTAATTATTTAGTTACTATCTGCTGTGTATTTCATGTTTTGGCGGGGCCTTCTTGTAAAACAGTGTTTTTCACTGATGAACCACCCTGCCATAAATAAATAAATAAATAAATAAATAAATAAATAATAATAAATAAATAATAAATAAATAGCACTGGAGCTCCTTTCCCCTAAAGCCTTTCTTTTCTACTCGGCGACATCAGGGCTGCTGAGCCGACGTTCAATCGTCGGGACGGTCCCGACGGGATCCACCTCCTACCAGATCCGGCTTTCTTAGCGAAAGATTTTTCTCCCCTCCCCCCTATCGGGTCACTCCCTGATACACCCGAGATAAGCGCTGGCCCCCCTTCCGAGCCTTGCGCTGGTAAACTAGAGGACACGTTCGAACACGGTCTGATCAGCTTTTCCTCCTGTCTCGGCTGCCGCATACACCGGCTTCCAAGGATTCCCTTTCGCGCTGGATCGGTGATTCGATCCCAACGAGTCAGCACTGGCCCATGACGGTCAGGGAAATCCACATGCAAGAACTCACGAAAAAGTAGACTCGAACACTAAATCCTAATGTAATCAATGTGGTGAAGCAATTTCAAACAGATGTCAAGAGAACTGATACAGATACCTCTAGTGATATTCACATAGAAATATATAGTCACATACACACAAGGCTGAGATAGGCGGAAACAGTGATTTTACCAGTTTATTTTTGTCAAGGAGTAAGATTGTTGCAAAACTAATCCTTGCAATTGATTCAGGAATTGATCAGGGAAAACCCCTGGTTTTACCCTTTCACACGTCCTGTTAATTTGACCCATTCAGCCGTCAATCATCAATGATATTGAACATTAATGCCAATGTTCGATACCTCATCTACAGGAGAACTTCAGTCAAATTACAGTACTAAATCATTTCTATTCTTGGAGAAAATTATGACCATTCCGTGAATTTCCAAAAAAGACCGCAACAAATGTATATGTTCGCCCAGTGTGGCCTATTCCACGAAATTACGATCTTGATCTAATGCTATCGTTTCAACGGAACTTTCCAATTTCAGTTTCTGTATCAGTGAATACAATAGATTACCACAGTATGGGTAGCGTCCGTGGCTGGCAAGGAGGACGTGAAATAAAGGCTGAATGGAACTTCAACGATTTCAGTTAAGGATTTCGGTTACTAATAGTGTTTCAGGTACTCCTACTTCCAGAGGTTCCCCCACGGTCCTCCTATGGAGTTGAGGCAGAAAAAAAAATCAATATGCCAATGAACACCTTTACCCACATATTGATCAAAATAAAATTAGGTAAGGAATTAGTTCAACGATTTTTCCTATATACCCTGACTGTTTACCTTCACAGCAGGTTGGCTCGTGCCGAGGTTTCGGGGTCATTTGCACCAGTCAATAGGTGTTGTTCACAGTGTCTGCTGCGAACTTTCCCTCCTTATTTTCTTTTTGGCTACGTCTTGGGCCCGTACAAGTGAAACTTGATCTTTGTCCCATCTCTGCTGGATGAACCGGTTGACGGTTGGTTAGGCTGCAGAGCCCGTCTTAGGTCAACTGTCTGAGCCCGAGTGCTGGACGAAATAACTGTCATTAGATTTTGGAAAGCCCGAACGTATAATAGTTCAAATTAAAAAGGTTTTGTCATTGTGCCTTTTCAGTTGAACAACACGATATGGGCGGGGTCATTTTGGGGCTACTGTCGGGAGTCTTGTTAGCATTAATATCATGATGCAATGTGCCCTCGTTGGTACAAAATCAGCAACGTTTGTTATTGTACTTTGTCAGTTGAATAAGAATTTTTGTCCACTAATTCGATTCATTTCATCACGCGATTCAACTTCCAACTCAAGAAATACACTTATCCTAGTCTGTTAGAGGCGGAACAGATACGCACCTTTTTACATTCACGTTCTGTACACGCACGTGCCTTTCTGCTCATCTCTTTACATGATCGGTATCGGTGTGTCTGCAGTGTTGGCTCCGAGGCCACTAATAATGCAATCATGATAGAACTTCTCACTGCTGCGAAATACGGGAGTCTTTGCAGTAGTTGCACAAACTAATTCGTTGCATTCAAAAATAGACTCCAAAGTTATGACCCCTCAAACAACTCTTGACCTCATTTCAAAACGAAAGGGTTCAAAAAAGAGAGAGAAACAAGAAAAAATACCATGTAATTCACTTGAATTTATAGGAAGGGTCACAAGTCTCATGAATGACCCTGAAACCACAGTAACTCCAATTAAAGAAAACAGAGCGTCAAGAAATCGCTCGCATTTTCCTGAAAATCAAGTCAAGGCTGTTCTTGGAGACAATATTAATAGACCAACCAACATCTTCAGGGAGGTTATGCCACTCATTGATAACTCTTTTTAGGAAACATCCTTCTGATTGTCTAATTGCATCGTGTACCGCAAGGTTTAGAAGGATGGTCCATATTAGTGGTAACATTAGGAAATTCAAGTAGTCGAAAGAAAGGCCATCAGACCTATGGACGATTTTGAAAAATCCGAAATTCTCGAATCACCACGAGTTCGCCTCAGCCCCATTGAAGTCGGACGAAGACGCTATAATCTTTCCTCGTGTGGCACACATCACGCAGATAGTAAATTATTCTGGTAGCCCTCCTTTGACTGTTCAAATACTGAGTATGAGCTTCATTTATCAAGCTCCAGTCGAGTGATCGTGTTCACTGACTCGGATTGGCCAACATATTAATTATAAATAACTAAGGAAATAACCCCTGAGCCACTTAGGATATTGTACTCCTCCCATATGAGAACTATACACCCCACAACTCAACTTCATTCGAGCATATCTGGGCGTTGACATAGCCTGTTACGAGATTCCAGGATTTCGACCCCTGACCCTAGAACGATATAGTCCATGTTCTTACTATGGGTAACACACAAAAATCAAGGATAGACTTCACCAACCCACTGGCGGGGTTGCCCACTAAATTAATCAGACCACAACCTGCACGCTTATCATGTTTAGAAGACGTTTGGACTTCAATAACATTCGGATCATTAGAAATCATGTAATTGTTTTGGAAAACACACATACCCGTTATGGACGGTCGCAAACTAACACACAATACAATACATGACTATATAGTCTGATCTACTGATTTACTGAAGTGAAATAATAAAAACAAAAGCTACAAAATAAAATTTTACCGCCATCGACGAAGCATCCTGGACTTTGGCTTTTATATTGTTCCCGGACGTTGACATGGGAAACACATTATGCCTGCCAAGTATATGCCTCATGCACGTAGGCGAACTATCCAGGATATATACGTTTTAGAGATGTACTTTTCACCAAATCATTGCTTCCCGTAGAAGAAAAACATTCCAGGGACTGGGTAACGGTTCTCGTGTATTCTCGACCTACAATGACCTGGTCTTGTGTTAGGACGATGAACTTGATATTCCCGATCACCTGCAGCTTTATGTAACCACTCGCAGAATTTCTGCAGTGCGCAACCACGCGCACACGTACTTTCGGGTGTTTTTGTTTGCATCATCGTCTTGTCCAAATTGCAATCTGCTTCCAATATTGGATGAAGCCAATCACAACACTGATAGGGAACACACCCCCGCTCCGGATATTCAAATATGTCAGTGAATGGTTGAACCGTAACACCTGTTACCACACGTGACATCGAGGATTGCTGTTTAGCAGTTCGACGATTCAAAACATGATTCTTCTCACATGACCACACACCCATATTGGTAATTTGGAAAAAGACGATTATTTCAGTCCAGTCGGGCTGCATGTTTTTTGTGTAGACAGATAAGAACAATCCAGCTTCAAAAGAGCTAAAACAATAATCATCTTAACACGCAAGACCATAGAAGACCCGGTATATTGGTTGTATGCTACCGAGAATTGGCCTATTTGACCTAACCTGATTGAGGTTTGTTATAACCAACTATGAACAGTTTGTGATAGTGAAGTCTGGTTTTGAATTTGCTACAAATGAGTGGACAGACCTTCACCATCACCCCCGCCAAATTCTCTCAGCAGCGTGTGAATATCCTCATCGTATGAAGTAATGTCATTTCATTTATTCATTGTTTTTTTTTTAACAATAGATCATCAGTACGGACAGAATTGATTGATTGATAGTCGTCTGTAATAGGGTTATTATGAGAAATATAAATATTTATATAAAAATACGCGTATATGACTGGAAATATCACTTTTCATCTGCCTTCATATAGGTATAAGTGGTAATTGTAATGAGGAATGACAGTTCCTGTGGTCATGAATCGCCACCTATACTGGTCTGTAACGCCACTGGTGCGAAACTGTATGCCAACGTACTGGGACGTTTCACAACATTATAAGACTCACGTCTTTGCTGTACTATAATGTGATACAATAACGTAAAAAAAATAGTAGGTGGTGCAAATGTTAAATGAGAAGGAAACTTGGTACATAAGTGACTAACAGATAGTGAACATTTTAATTTTCCAAGGTTTTTTAGTGGGGAAACAATGTTCTGCTCTTGCTTCAATGGAACTTCGTACATAGTAAAACATCTCGGGTAAAAAAGTACCGAAACAGATACCATCTCTCAAAGAGATATAGTTTCCTATTTTGGTTTTTTAAATAACATGAGAATGTTACCTATCAATTATTCTGGCAGAGAACTGTAATCAGTATTGATGTAATAGTGTGATCAATCAACTCATCCTAAATTACTAGTAAACCGTCTACACATATATACATATTGGTAGTTCGAGCTGTTCAATTTTACATTTTGGAGACGTTACTCAGTTATTCCAAGAAAAGTAGTTTTTTTTTTTTTTGGGGGGGGGGGCCGTGTCTAACATTACAGGGATGATAGCAGGAACGCCCTAATTTACCCCGTATTACAGCTGACAAGAAACTCAAACATGGATATCCGGTTCACATAGCAGGGGCGCTTGATGAACCACTGACGTCATTGCAGTGTAATTCGAGGTCATTTTAGGCTAATTTGCATACTTTACGCTAGATTTTCAACATCAACATTCAACATGAAATTACACGAAACGCAGTGCGTGTAGTGAACATTGAGTAGCGAAATATTGGTATTGATATTATGAAATTCGTAATGAAGTCACAAGAGGTCATACAAGGTCGAATTATGAACATTGTTGTATCACAGGTAAATATAGGTCAACACCATACCGTATTGCTACAGCTACCAGGACCTTAACGAAACGCTTTCTCGATTTTTTTTTCGAATCATATCAAAGACAACAACAATCAGACCTTAAAGTCTTGGCATGGTTCTATGCATACGAACTGGGAATATAATGCAATATTTCATAACTTGGGGGAAATCCTACTGAGGCGCATCCAGTTGAATCAGATGGTTGAAGTGTCAATGACATGTGGTTCAGTCCGGACTCGGTACAACTATCACAATATTGATATTTGAACGAATTGATATCTAAAACTGATTTGCTTTCTCGGTTAGCATGCAGGAATGTTGAGATGTCACTTTTTCCCCGAGCCTGCTTCACGAGAAAAAAATCCTAGTTTCACGACCTTGGGCTATGGCGTGCTACCAGTAAGAGCCCCACCTGTCTGAGAATGACACCGTGATTAATCTCACATAATGCAATTCAGCGAGCATTCTGTCATTTTTAAGAAAGCTTGATTTGCGGAGTGTTATTTTGTTGTTATTCTCTATTCCTTGAGGAGGCGGATTAGCTCAGTCGGTAGAGCCTCTGACCTGAGATCGATAGATTGCGAGTTCGAATCCCATTCAAAGCCTGATGGCTTTTTCCGCAGAGATGTGGACAAGGCATGTCTCCACTAATATCTCACGCTACCCCACGTGTAAAAGTGGTTGCCTATGAGGTAACGGAAGTAGGCGCCGCTGCGTTGGTTGTCAGGGCGTAGAAGGTCGTGAGCGAACGTGCATCCTGGGTGGTGCAGCCAAGGTCTTTATCAGGGGATCAAGTCGCTAGTCGTGTGAAGAGAGCGCTGCCTTGATACAAGACTATAAATCTTAATCTTAATTCTGTACTTCGAAGACAGCAGCATCGTAGTTGAAATGTCACTGACAAGAAATCAGCCTTTACTTCCTTTTGAAGGACGAAAAATGGGACAGGCTATGAATCGTATCCGGTACAGATTTACAGTCACTCCATATACAGTCAGACAATTCAACACACCACTCAGTGTAACAAGATCCGGGAATTTCGCGAACGATGCCTGCAAGTTTTCCTCCCCTCCTGAAATGAATGATCGGATGACGAATTCATCGAAGACTTCAAAAGTGACGGTAAATGGTTTCATTCTACAGAATTATCTGATTGTTTCTATTGCTTCCCTCGATTTTTACGAGAACTCTTACGTAACTGAAACGGAAAGCCATGGCACCAAAATCAATGGAAGTTCCTGGCTATAATTGAGTGAACTGCGTGTGTGGGAATTCATACGCGATTTGTATAAACAAAGTGTGGTGATCTGATTGTCTCATTCGAGTATATGCTGTTCCGTTGATGTGCCCTCGTAGATGACGCCTTTCTGAACTAACATTGCAGATTTTTAGGGTCAGTTATGCTATATTAGGAAGGTATATATTCGTTCAAATTTCATAATAGACAGTCGTTTCTGTTGTTGAAAAATGAAATCCTAGATAAGATGCAGCCATAATTGTTCCGGTGTTATGAAGTTCCATGTCGATTATTGGAGCAGTGCCAGTAAGGGTCTTGTAAACAAATGAGGCAATATAACACACGCAGCTCTACAGGCCACTATGCACAGAATCAACTTAACGTGAACACGACAAGGGTCGGAATGTCCTCTAAAATCCCAATGACAACATCATTTCTTGGGTAGACAGACGAATTGTTCCTCTCCTTAATCAGAGTGGGGTGTCCTGATATCTCGGAATAATAAATGTAAACCAGAGAATCAGGAGTCCAGTATCACATGAGCATTTATTGATATGAAATGATGTTCCTCCATTGCCATAAAACATGGTGGGCGCAAGAGCTACATAATACACTAATCATATTGACACGTTCAAATGAATATTGTAACTATCATTCTCTTCTGTGGTAGCGCTGATGTGACAGGGCAGGACTATTGGGTATTGTACCAACAACAAACATGAAGTAGAAGATGATCCAGTACGTGTGTCCGGTGTATTCTCCGTATGTAAAGTGCGATAAATAATGATTGGTTCACAGTGATATCAAACTGACAACACATTTGAAAGGAATGCGACTATGTTAAACATAGGGAATGAACTGAAAAAGGATAAAAAGGTACTTTCTAATAGTTTGAGTGTTAGTCATGACCTAATTCAAATTACACACCTCACATACCGGAATACAGAACACAATATTCTTAAACAGATACAAAACTCTACCCGACCGAAATGACAAAAAACCAGTAGCGTACGTAGAAGATTTGTCATGGGGAAGAGGGACGGGGGGAGGGGTCTGTTGTCGGACCCCAAGGGAAGTGCGCTCTCATATATGACCTCACCCTCCCTATTGGCAATTAAGTACAATTTGTGGGCCCCTAGACACCTGCTGCTGCAATATTTGCTAAATAAAAGCTGCAAAACTGCAAAAACTAAGTTTTTTTTTGTGTTTGACCACCAACCCACTTCCCCGCGCGTACGCCACGGACAAAAGCAATCTATTGAAAGCGTGATTAGGCTAGTCAGATGAATCTTACAACCACCCAAGATATCTGCCGTGCTATACCAATATGAGATGAGTACTGAGGCCCCTGGGTGTATTGAAGTCTAACCAGGCCCTATTCGAAACCGTAAGTTCAATCAAGTGAGAACTCGATGAACCAGTGACCGAAGACTATAGGCCCGCCAACAGTGAATAAGGAGAGATTACCTACACTATCTGACTTTGTGAAGACTCCCATATTACAAAAGCCCGTGTACAAGCGCAGGAAGCTAACCCAGCTATGAGGAATACCGGGCCAGCTAATCCCAGTGATAAGGAGCTAGATTGGCAACAATAATAAGAACTTCAGCGGAACAGTGGGCATTCAGACTGGACGAGGAAAGGTCAATGGCAATGTCTTCACAATATAATCATGATCAACACCATAAAAGTTGTGACTCATGCAAAAATGTAGCTTGAACATTTACCCTCCGGTTAATGAGCCCAATATCCAAATATTAGGGTGGCGTCAAATACCACCTTTCATAATTTATTTACATATCGATCATAAGAAAGAACGTTGAACAAAAAACGTTGAACATCGGTCCCACCATATTTAGGTCTACATATTCCCATCACTCGTGTGACTGTTTTATCTGCAATGTCTCCCACAATCACTCAACATTCCTGAATAACTTCATAACTGGGCGACAAGTGATTACATGACATTGTAAATAGTTATTTTTTTATGCACTGCTATCCGCATACAGAATATATACTGCAACTGCCCCTATACTTGACGAGTCCGCGCCAAATAATTTCGGGATCAGGCTATCGTGCGAACTGAAATCTGATAGCAGCGTCTGACCGATTTATAGATGTACGAGTTCATGTCGTGGGTAGTACCTCGCATAAGCATGCTCGACATCATAGGGCTTTGGACATCGCCAGTTGAATTAGGCGGTTGGAATATTGTTAAAGAAGTTACTGGGAATACCTTGAGGACTAACCAGAAAAAGCCAAAGGATTTAGTGATGCCTTGACTGATTCTGACTTGATCGAGCTAAGCATGTCGATCACACACGCTTACAGATTTACAATGGAGGTCATGAAGGTTATGAGGAACTCACATACCAAGTATGAACTCCCTTACATACAGGGTAAGGTCTTGTTAACAAGCTAAAATAGTCAAACATATCATTTTTTCCGCAATATCCCTATTTTCCGCCTCGGACGACCTTTGACCTGCCCATAATACAACAGGATCATTGTACTTATCATGGTGAATCGATATACCAAGTATGAGCTTCATTCATCCAGGTGGAATCGAGTTATCGTGTTAACAAGCTAAAGATTTGCCCTAAATTATCAATTTTTAACGATATGAATACAATACAATACAATCGATACTGAGACCCCTTGGTGTATTGAAGTCAAACCAGGCCCTATCCTAAACCTGAAATGGAATCTGATAGCAGCGTCTGACCGATTTATTACCTGCACAAGATCATGTCGTGAGTATTCCCCGCATGTGCAACCGAGTTAGGAAAAGGTTTGTTGCCGAAGCCAATTACATCAGGCGTTCAGAAAACGGTTGCAGTTATAAAGAGTCTGTCGACCGCTCCCCTCAGTATAAGTTGGAACCATCCGAAGAGTAGAATTCTTCGGGAGTAAGCCCCCTGGTTTCCATCGTCTGAATGTAAAGAAAAACACCATTTGAGTTTTCGTGCCAGGCCTAGAACATTTTATTAGAGTATGATATATTATATAACAAGCAGTGCAGATATTGAAATTGTGGCGTTCACTACAGGTTAATCCGATACATTTACCACTACAGAGACATCGACGATGTCCCTCTCTAGAAAATAATGCGACGCGTCTCTCCATGGATTCTATTTCCTGGTGTTCGGTGTTTAGGTCCAAATTTTGGAACGAGATAAAAAGTCACGAAACATTAGATTTCACAGAATTGCCGATGAGATCTAGCAACTCCCAATATTGGCACTCGTTTTAGGTTTTCTCCAAAAACATCTCGACAGGTGATCTATACATACGATCACTTTTGTTATTTCACTGGCTGGACACCAAATATATATTAGCGAAAATAGCATTACTGTTTTTTTTTTTATTCGAGCATAGCTCAGAAAGGTGAGATTAAAAAAAAAAACACAGGTTCTCCTGTTAGAATTCATTGCACGTTCAAATATATTCCAAAATTAATTGTTGATGAAATGTCATAATTTGACCATATATGAACGCGGTTGGGCGATATCGCTGTCCTAACCTTCAGTTTCCAGGAATTTAGGGCAGGTGCACGTGCAGGTGTCATTCTTGAAAAGTGTTGTGTCGCCTGATCTTTACTCGAATATTCAACTGCTGAACTTACCGCTGGATAGAAACAATAGCATCTGCTTGACTGAGATTTATAGATACGGATGTGGGATGCGGCAGTGCATCTCAAATAACATGTTCCCGCGAATACGACCGAAAAACGACATATTCCGTAGAGGCCAAAAATCCACTGAATGAAATGGAATGAGAACCGAGTGGGCAAATTTGTTATGAGTGCCATACGGCTATCGAGGCGTATCATTGCAAATGAATTCTATGGAATTAATCTCTTCCTCATATAGTTGATTTAACGTCCTTATACACGTGTTGGCCACATATCATCGCCCGCTCACGACGCTTAAAGCGATTATTTTCCTTTCACTTACAGCTGACAACCTTTAATCGCCGATACAACTTCATTCTTTCACCATCGAAGTCCCGTTTTCTGTCCATAGTCGGGCGGGATACGCGTGAGCGTTTGTCAGTTCTTTGATCCTGAAAAGAAGGAATATTAGTGAGTTTTTCCTGCGATGTGTGAGAGGTTTCACCTGATTGCAAGTAAAAGTAGGTCAGGAGCCTTGATTCTGATGGTCAAGAGGGTTTTTAGATTTAACAATTTTACGGACTCAAATTACAGTGTTGAAACAGGTTTTTTGGAAGCACACTCCCTGTTCGTTATATTCTTCCTTGACCCTGTTACAAAAGCCCTTTTTTGTTTTCTCTTCGTAATATCATTATTGCTATTTCCTGGCTGCACATGAATGAAAACAACAACAAAATTAGCAGTACTGCTCTCTGGTTCGAAAATACACTTACCAATCAAACCAAATAGTTTCAGTAATACTTCAGTAATGTAATATCCATTGTCATGTGGTAAGCACATCAAGTTTAGTTTGCCGAGAAGGTGTCATGAAAGAAGACATCCTATGCTTATAAACGACCCTGAAACCACAACATCCCAAGAAAGACAGAAAAACCAAAAACCGAAGGATTTCGCCCGCAATTCTTGCAGACGAAGTCGAAGTTGACCTTAATTGCGTTGATACTCTCAGACGAAACAGCATCTTCTGGAGTGGGGTGGGAGGTATTCCATTTGTGGTTCACTCGCCATAAGAAGAAAGTGCGACATGTCTAATCTGTAGTTTTACTACGAAGCTTAAGACAAACTCTTTTTCAGTGATAATGTCAATTATTATTGATTTTCGAACTTGTACCACATACTCAGCAACACCAAATTTGTAGCTTGAGCTGTTAGCCTAATTACGAAAATTTGAAAATTACGTTTGATCTTTTGCTTTCTTTCTTTTTTCATTGCAAAATTGCACTTTTATTTGGGGAATCAATCACCTTCAGCCTGTAAAATACGTTCTTTAGCGACAGGCCCACACTACCACGTAAATTAATGCAGGGGTGGAGGTATCATCCATGGGGGACCGTGTTAACATTCAAAAATTCAAAGGAGTAATAGAAAGAAAGCCATCGAAACGATCGACAATGTTTTGGACCTGAATTCAGTCACCCGAATTCTCCGGCTCTAGCTATATCGAAGTCAGACTGGGGCGCTAAGATCTCTTCCCTAAGATCTCTTTTCCCGAAAAGTAAACTTGTAGGCCGCCAATTAATCTTGTCAGCCTACTAGCCCTCTCAACAGTTGCCCGAACAACCTGACAATATTATATTTTTTACTGAGAGAAACACACCTACACACTCACGCTACGCAGAAGTTATAGATAATAAGTAACATAACAGAAAAATAATGCCAAAAGAGAAAAAATAAATAAACTCATCCCCACGCACAAGAGAATAGACAAATTATTAATGTAGATGAAATAGGAATACTTTTAAAACGATGCGCGACAGTGTGGTCCTTGAGTCGGTGTGAAAGACATATATCCTATTTAACAATATGACTGTGTGAGTGGATGCTGCGTTTTTCCGATCTCGCAACGGAAGTTATAGATAATAAGTAACATAACAGAAAAATAATGCAAAGAAGGAAAAAATAAATCAAATAATCCACGCACAAAGAATAGACAAATTATTAATGTAGATGAAATAGGAATACTTTTAAAACGATGCGCGACAGTGTGGTCCTTGAGTCGGTGTGAAAGACTATATCCTATTTAACAATATGACTGTGTGAGTGGATGCTGCGTTTTTCCGATCTCGCAACGGAAGTTATAGATAATAAGTAACATAACAGAAAAATAATGCCAAAAGAGAAAAAATAATCAACACATCCACGCACAAGAGAATAGACAAATTATTAATGTAGATGAAATAGAATACTTTTAAAACGATGCTCGACAGTGCTGGTCCTTGAGTCGGTGTGAAAGACATATATCCTATTTAACAATATGACTGTGTGAGTGGATGCTGCGTTTTTCCGATCTCGCATTTACCTGGTAAATTGCGTTTCTAATCGACACCAAACACTTTCCAACACAGCGGGCCTTTAATTTGTGATATTGAAACTCTCCTGTATTATTACCATGCATTTGGTAGTGGTTACTTGAAAACCCTCGCTTGCCGACGATCGGCGCTCATGTCAGTTTGTTTGAAAAATTCCTGTTCGGAAGATTTGTGACCATCTCCTATGTTCGGTATACGCGAGATGGAAAGAACGCACCATTAGCTATTACTACTCATTTTGTCAAAGTGGATCCAAGTTTCACCCAAGTAAAAGGCATTTTACTTTTACGTTTCCGGTCGAATTCAATTTCAGTTTTACTTACCGATGCCGATTGCCGATCCTGCTTGGGAAGTAGGCTTACGATTTATGTGAAAACAGCGACATCACTGTTTTGTTCGGGCTCGGTTACTCCGAGATTAGATGCTAGTGTTTTAGGTACAATTCGCGACGTGTTGTTTCCGACATATCCCGAGATTGTAATTATCTTATAAAATTATAGAGAGTATTCTATATATATAACAATAGGTGCAATTTAATGGCATTGTGCATAAGGCTATCCTGATTCAGAGCACACCACAGTACGCTACATGACACTACATTGGTTAATGAGAAAAAAAAAATAACATAATGATTTTGATGCAGCTTGGATGTGGGAATCCTATAAATTCATTTTGAGGTAATCCGTGTTATTTCCTGCAAATTAGCGACCATTTTGTTGAGATTAATTATAAATGTTTTGGCCTATATTCGCTTCACAATGATGTAATTTCTAAGAAAATTGACAAATATATTTGAACTTGACTCATTTTAACACGTTCCGTCCACTTTTTAAAGTAATCGATATGTTTGCTCCATTGCACACTTTTTTACATAACCTCATATAGAGTAGCACACAGAAAATCTACAGATAAATCTACTCATCACGGCTAACTTTTAGAATTTGCCTGCTTATATTGAACTCGACTGAGCTTCGAGGATTCTAATCGGCTTCGATTACCTGCAATAGTGTGTAGGCAGGCGAGAATCGCACGTTTGTTGCTGTCTGGCGCCTCCCATTTTACCATCAGTTGATTGATAACCCAACGGTTATCGTGTACTGGAACCCAATATCAAAATGGAAACTTTCATGCCCCCGACCTTCATTCCATATCGTGTTACTCGAATGTCATGCAGCATGCATCGATACACCATTCCCAATCTTGCACCCTGCTCCCTCTTCCACGCTTTCCCACTCATGTCCAATCTGCCATCTGCCGCTTCAGCTCGTCCTACCATAATTATAGATCTGCTGCCATTGAACTGCACGAGGAATGGAGAATGAAGTATGTGGTGTTATTCAGGGGCCTGCAGCTGTCGCCATTTTGAGAAAGCGTGTAAAGTGTAATCATTAGACTATGGATGATGATTGTTAACACACACACAAAATAACTGTCCTCGTGGTGGGTAGGTCATGTTAAACGACTCACGCTAGAGGTTTTTTTTTACGATATTTTTCAGCCATGAGTTCATTATCGAACGTCTCCTACGGCAGCCAGGGGATTCCGTTCAGTGTTTTGTTTTCTTTACAATATCCAATGAACAGGTGAGCAGGGGCGACTCTCTCCTACTTTGTAAGGTGCGGGTCGTCTGCGTAACACTGTATGAAAAACAATACCGCCCACTCGCCCATATAGTAGTATCACTCACCTGAGTTCGTTTGGGAAGGATGCAACTTCGAAGGGAACCTAGTCCAACTGTGGAGGAGAAGCAAAAATTGCAACAATTTATGTCTCCTCACCTGGAATACGAAACTACTAAAACGAGGTGGGACATTTTGGTGAGTTGAAATTAACTTGCTATAAGTACAGTCATCCACCGCTCCACATACCTCTTGGATGGGATGTCGTACTTCTCACAGATCACACTGAATTATTGATGCTGAAACAGGTGATAATAAAACTCAGCATCATACTGTGGGATACTTTACCAGACAATGAACTAACCTATGCAATGGGTTTTCCAATTCTTCAACACCTACTGATCTAACTTGTGCAAGGTTCAAATAGTTCCGGACCTGGATGCTACATTCTTCTACAGCTGGGGGCAGTGAATCTAACCTATGCGAGAGTAATTAAACGTGTGTAGACCTGGACGCTACAACCTACCAGCTTGCATTACACTCACTCACGCACCACTCAATCACTCTTGGGAGCACATGCATGCATGGATGCGCATCTACAGTATAGCCGCTTCCAAATGCAGGGCCTCCACCGGAAAATCGAGGTTCCCTAGCTCGGAGCTGCCGTCAACCATGAGCTACGAGGCGTTCCGGTGGTCGGCTCCAACCCACCGGCTCCTGTTCCACACAGGGCACTGGGGAGCGGTTGGCAGAATCGTTCCGCCGGAGGCGCGCCATATGCTCAAGGAGCGCAGTGGACGATCGCGAATCAGGCCGCTAACCTTCACCATCCTCGCTTCCTAGAGATCCCCGGCATTAGATACACGATCCTACCAGCAGTAACCAGGGATGCCGCGAAGGGAAGCACTTGAAAAGAAAACCAACCGCCGTCTCAGCCCAACAGTGAGCGTCCAAACCTCACTATAATAAAGCGACTGGGAGCACAACAGACCCCAAATCAAAGAGCTTGTATCTCCTCCATATAACGCACTTCCACACACCACTATCCAGTGACTTCATGACCCCATATACCAATCCGAGGAGTCTACTGAACTCGTGCTCGCCAAGAAGTCAGAATCACTAATGACACTTCCGAGGTCAACGAATGACTTGATGACGTCCACGTTCTCTCCCAACACTAGACAGACCCATCAGCACTTTCCAAGATTCCACAAAAAGGCTTGGTGCTGACTCCTGAAGGCCCAACGGATTTGCCTCGCTACTAAGTGTTCCAAGGGCAACCAGGTCAGAAACCCTAACTCCACCGAATAATACCTTGTTTGGTACCATTGCATATTCCAGTTCCTACACGTGTTTGGAAGTGTGGAGCCCGTGTACTCCCCTGTTTCACATCCGTGACAACGGGAAATAAGTCAGAGACTCCACCAGCACACTCCACAACACTCTTACAATCCTGAATACAGAGAGGATATCGCCATAGCGTCTCAGCATACACTGTGGCTACTCTCGGATCAAGTTCAGTTGGCTCCAGTCATACGTTTCAGAGCTCGAAGGAGCTTCCCTTGGGTTTTGGAAGCAAGCCTTAGCCTAATGACCAGCAACCTGTGATAATGGTAAAAACTGGGCACTCCTGAAGACCCTGCTCATGAAGATCCCCCTTCTCCCGTCTCTGAGTACATGGTCGATCATGCCTCCCGTCTCTGAGTACATGGTCGATCATGGTCGATCTTGACAGTAACACCAATCATTGTGAGTACCAAGTCTATAGCCTCGTATTGAATCCTTGAAACCAAGAACCAGCAATTCGTAAGGTCTTGATTTATAGTCAAGTCAAGTACCCTAAGACTACTATCATCACGGCAGCCAGTTCCATTGAAATCACCTAGAATGACCTTCGAGTCAGATGTGGGAATTGCATCCCACACCCAGTTGAGCGTTCACAGCGCTTCTCATCAACACCATGTCATCAATATTCGGCGGTCGAGCCTACCTTCGAGCGATGGATAAAACGCTCACAATGCGGGTGATCCGGAACCACATTATACGTTCGTCGATCGGTTTTGCCCATTTTACCAAGGAAACAAGGTGGTGGATCACCCCCCCCCCCTCCCACCCCCCCCCCCCGCCCCCTTCTTGCGTCTAACGACCATTGTCGCGGCCAGACCAGTAATAGGTGTGCCACCAACGCTGATCTCCCTGAACCCGGGCGACTCACTTCGGAAATAGTTGCATAGCCTACTCTTCTCTTGAACAATACCATGCAAACGGGCATCGTCATGACGTGAGAGGTTTTTCCGCCTCCAATTGAGCTGGGGCGACTGGTCGGAGAGTTCTCACCACGAGACAATGAGGCGTTACCCTCAACCCCTCATTTGGCGTGCTGCCCTGCGGTAGGCAGCAGCGAAAGTTGAATTCCCACGACGAACGAACTTATGTGACAGGAATGCAGAAGGCTACAGATTCGGAAGGATGCGCAACCCCTCGGACGAAAAACGAAACTGACACGGGTTTGCTAGGGTTCAGATGTGGATAGGATACTTTTAACAGCTGTGGGCAGTGAATCTGACCTATCCAAGGGATTGCAAGGATGCAGACCTAGATACTACACTTTCCATCAGCTGTGACTCGGTTTGGGTCAGAATTTGACCTGGATTTGGTTCCTTCCTGACCATCTTGGTCAAATCGACCCAAGAGGTTCTCGACAACCCATTGAAAGTACAAAAGCGCTCTCCACGAAACTATAAAACGGAGTTAGGACTGGATTTCTCTCGAGTGCAAGGCCTTTCCCTGACATACACCACATCTTCAGCAATAACGGAACATCCGCAGATTTTGTGTTAAATGTATAATTATGCAGCGTACAACATCCATCAAAACGTGAGGAAATGGCAGTGCTGGGGAGTTCACTTGGTCAAAATCAACCGAAAGGATTCGCCCATGGACTCGATCGAACTCGAATGCCAATGCTGGAATCGGGACTCGAACCTACAAACGGAAATGTGGAACTGCAGAGAGGCCGGGTCACACTGATATACGGTACGGACCAAACCAATTAGCAATGTTGTAGGGAATATTAGTTAGCCATACATCTGTACGTGGCATGTTAGCACCAAATATACCGATTTATATTCTAATATATTGATAGTGGGAACTTCTCAACCAATTAAACAGATCATAGATATACTTGTGAGTATGATATGTTTAATAATAATACTAATATATAATAATAATAATAAAATACCTGCAGTTATAAGGCGCTCACAATCCGATACCCAACAACAGAAGATAACCACATATACTATTCTAAAACTCTGCGTAAACGCCTATTTTATAGATTCCACAGGAATGCATTACGACAAGTACGTGACGCAACGTGTTTCGTAATTGCATAGTTTTATCTACATTCGCCAAGGTTTTCGGCAGATTTGCAAGAGACGATACGGGTACCTCCCATGTTTAACATCAGGCAATACGATTATTCCACGAAACTTGGAATACGTGCAAATACTTCAGGTTTATTCTCATTTAACCATGAGCTTGTTGTTAATGGCCCATGATCTAACATCAGAGATGCATTCCCTCTAGTTTGCCAATGGCCCCATAGTGATCTGATGGTTTACATGATGATATCAAGTTGGGTATCATCGGCTATATCATATGGGTGGAACTCCACGATGGAAGTTGATTATATCACTTAACGGACTGTTTGGTGCGTGTGTGACATGGTGGTGATAGATAAAAAAATCAAATAACGTCAGATCGTTGTTGCTTCATCGCAACTTCTATAGGCCGATAGGCCGAACATCCCAGACATGGGAATAAAATATTACTCACGGAGATCGCATGGGTCTAACTGTGCAACTGAAAACGAATCGAAAATACTTGTTAAAATTGATAATGAGGACATATCATAATGATGATATTCGTGGCCGCTCTGCATCAGACATTCCCAGGAACTAGTTTAATCTTTCAATGATAACAAGCTCTCATATTGAGAACTGCACTTGGTTGATGACAAGTAAAATGCGTACTCGCTGTTGTGAGAATATGTCGTGTCACGTGCGATTCGATAGGGTACCACCGGAGAGTTCTTTCTTTTCGGTGCTATGCAATTCACAGGAGTTGTAAACGCAATAAGTGTGAAACCAGCAGAACACATTTCAATCAAACATTTTTTATTATACCTATTTGTGCCCATATTTGTGCCCTATTTGTGTTATTGGAATAAGGGCAGTAGGTGGGGTGGTTCCCCCATCTGTGCTATGCCACTGGAATTTTTACAAGCTACAATTTTACGATGGCATCATCGCACCTCCTGTGAATTTTGCCACATGCTGCAAGCATACGCTTGTCGTTTGCTGGGTTGTTGACTAATGCCAACATTCCTTTAGATGAACGAACAATGTACACTGCATGGTAACGCCCTTCAGCGGAAAACATGTTCATTTTTTTCTCATTGCCAGATAGTTTTATTCAGTTTACGAATGTATTTTCCCTAATTAATAGTATTTTCAGTATTCTGCAAGTTATGGTCGAATCCAGCATCAACATCAACAACTGTCGACGATTTACGGTCTCATTATGGGAAGCCCAATGACCCAAGAACATATTTTCAGTCCGACAGTGGCTGCGGCAAAAGGCATATGGGGTCGGGTTTGCGGTCAACAGAGGCATGTTGAAGAAAAAAAAACTTTGAGCACGTTAACTTATCACCGAACGTTGGTTTAGAGCTCATATTTGGCATGAAGGTTCCTCAGCGGAGACGAGGATCCTAATTGGGCTTTCGAGGGAACCCCCAAGGACACCAAACGTCCAAAACTTGTCAAAGTCTGAAGAGCTTGAGAGCACAATAACTGTTGCAAAGAAATGTTGTTGAAAGTTCATATTCGGCAAGAGTTGCCATTTGGGTGTGCTGGACGGCGGTCCCTGTGGAACAGGGGACCCGCCCCCACTTTCGAAGTAGCGGACATCATATCAATGCCCCCCCCCCCTCAATCTTAGAGCCTGCATCAAAAAGAACATTGATATGGTGTATTAAACCCAGGTATGTGAAAGGAACTCGCCAGCCTGGAAGAAGAGTGGCTCAATACCCCATTCACCAGGAAGCCAGAACAATCTTCGACGCCCCGACGCCCCTGCAAACATGATACGATCGAACATGACTTAAGTGTGTAAAGGCAAAACTGTACAGGTTGTCTGTGACTTGATGTTTTCAGTAACAGCTGATAATTAACTGGTTTATGGCAATTCAAATAATTTCCCGTACTTGTTGGGAAAAGTAAGTGTTTCGTTTCATGACACAACTAAACATGGCATTTAGCAGAAACCCAGTTTAACATATCAATGAGCAGTTCGGTCCCATCTCAAGCAACAATAGGAGAAATAGAGTTATGATGGCTTTTTGATGTTTCCTAACCTCACGAATTATCACGTTTGGTGACCTTACAACAAAAAAAAAAGCCGATATATTAAGTGAAACGAAACATATGTGCGATATACTAAGGCGTCAAATCGTTAAAACCTCATAGATCTTAGAACCTAGTCCTAGTAATTCTCTCACACTTTACCTTCTAAGTGAGGAATGATGTTTGGGACGAGTGAGCATTTTAACTGTGGAACGGAATGATGTATGAAGCTCGTAATCGCTTTATTGATCAGTTGATTCCTATCGTCTTGTGGTGAGGTCGAAGTGAAATCGAACGTGAACAGAGGTCGAAGTCTGAAAAGTTTGTGAGAATTACAACTGTGTAACGACCTATGATCATATTTCAGCCAAAATTAGTGTACACAAATAACACAGTCTGACCATTAGGTATATGCAGCGAAGTGAATTCAAAACTGCAAAAATCTACTGGCGGTTTGCATTGATAATATGGAGTGCCACATTATGTACCATTGCCCGTTGGTAATCTTGCTCCAGGCAACCATCAAATCAAATCAATCGATGTTGCGATGCTGTCAGGACGTAGAGCCTATTACTCACTACTAAATATGACCGAAGGTCAATGGCATTACAATGAATTTACAATTGTACACTTCGGTGTATATATAGGCTACGCATTATAAACACTAGTGGTGCAGTGTTATTTCCTTGTATTTATTTCGCTGGTATTATGCCTTGTCACGTGATTAACGAAGGCTGAAACTATTTTCAAATTATTTCAAGACAAAACGTGTTCCCTCTCAGCATGTGCTTCATTCTTCAGATGACTTAAGAATAGTAAATAAGTAACTATTATGAGAAGTATCCATTTTGAAAAATGGTATGTAGTTGATGTACAGTAAGTGGGTAGGCTATATTTCAGCAAAAGAGCATACCAAATTTAAAGAATAAAATTCGGTGGATTCACCCTCATCCGCGACAGTGTAAGGATTACTTTGGTCGGTCAATCTCAATTTTTTGCAATTTCAAATGTTTTGTTTAACATATGCTTAAATATATCCACATGGACATAGAGGAGGCGGATTAGCTCAGTCGGTAGAGCTCCGTACTTAAGATCAATAGGTTGCGAGTTCGAATCCCAGTGGAGGCCCGAGGGCTTTTCCGCATTGTTCCGCGTTGTCAGCCAAGGCATGTCTCCTCGAATGTCCACTCTACCCACGTGTAAAAGTGGGTATACCAGGGAGGTCCGGAAGTAGGCGCCGCTGCGTTGGCTGCCAGGGGTGTAACTATTATGAGAAGTATCCATTTTGAAAAATGGTATGTAGTTGATGTACAGTAAGTTGGTAGGCTATATTTCAGCAAAAGAGCATACCAATTTTAAAAGTGTAGTAGGTTGCGGTTGTGGTATTGGTAGTAGTAGTTGTAGTAAAATATTAGTGGTATATTAAATTTTGGTCGTGAGCGAACGTGCACTCTGAGTGGTGCGGGCAGGTCTTTATCAGGTTACCAATGACCAGGAATTAGTCGCTAGTCGTGTGAAGAGGCCTTGATACAAGATATAAACTGAATCTAAAAATAATTAGCTATAAATTCACGGAAACGACAGCGCATCTCAACCTGTCCACACGTAGTATACTTAGAAAGGGTGTTTTAATGTAAATAGGCTGGATCAAATGAATTTCTTGTACGGAGTGACATTTTTCATTTAATTGTATTAAACTTGCAAACTAACAAATTGCATTTATTCTCTGATTTGTTCTTGATATTCATGCAATTTCACACATGACCTGTATTTTATGCCTTGATATTTGTAGCACAGGCCACTCATCTAGAGGGCCTGGAAACCCAAAAAATTTCTTCTACGCTTCGCGCCAACCAATGTAATACAAATTACATTCCGCCCGCGCTGGGTAGTGGTGTAGTGGTGGTAGTGGTTATGTTAGGGGTTGTGGTAGTGATGGAGTGGTGATAGTGGTAGTTGCCGTTGTGGTGTTGGTAGCGGTAAAGGTAGTAGGGGTAATGGTTGTGGTTGCGGTTGTGGTATTGGTAGTGGTAGTAGTAGTTGTAGTAAAATATTAGTGATAGTGGTATATAGCAATGGCGATACTAGGGCTTGTAGTAGTTGCGGTTTCGGTACTGGTTATTTTATTGTGGTAGTTATAGTGGTCGTGATAGTGCTCGTAGTATTGGCTGTGGTATGGCTAGCCAGTATAGGGTAAGTGCTGCGCAGAACAGTAGAGGTAGCCTTCGTGGTAACATTAAAAGTAGTGTTATTGGAGTTGTTGCGGTTGCGTTAGTGGTAGCGGTAGTGGTTGTGGTTATGGTAGATGTAGTGGTAGTGGTAGTAGTAGGTTTAGTGCCAGTAGTGGTAGTGGTCGTGGTTGCCGTTGCGATTACGGTAGCGGATGCTGTACTGGTGGTGGTTGTCGTGGCGGTAGAGGTAGTAATAGGGTTAGTAATAGTGGTAGTGGTAGTCGCAGTCGGACTAGTACATACTGTGATAGTGGTAGTAGTGAAGCCAATATCTTATAGACGTATTTCAAGTGTGAGAGTATTCTTACAAATGCCCACACGGCATAAGGTAGAGATCTGTTAACCAGCTTCAAGGCGTCAAAACTCTATCGTTCTAATTTGACACAAAGTGACCTCTGAATATTAACACAAGCACAGGTACTAAGGGACATATTGAAGAATAACCTAAACCTACAAACATACATAAACTATCGTATAAGAATCACCTAAACCTACGAACATACATATAAGTTCGTATATGCGACATGAATGACGTACGAGTATATGAAAGACTTACGATGAATGATAATAAGAACTCACCAGTATTTCCATACAATTTCCACTACTAGTGGTTATCAGAATTAGAAGAAACACCATGAGGATATATGAAGGACGTACATATTTTCCTCTGGGCCTGTTATTTCTCTTTATTCTTCTTATTTCGTAGTGTAATTATATGACAATCGGTGTAGCTCGCATCTGCGATGAGGGAGAACTGCAGTTTACGCGAACAGGTGCCGAAAGATCTGGTAGGAGAGTAGAGAAGTGAAAAGTTCAAGGTGGAATGATGAGAATAAAATAAAAGAATAAGAATGAGAAGAATAAGAAGAAGAAGAATACAAAGAAAATACGAAGAAAAAGAAGACGAAGAAGAGGAAGAAGAGAAGAAGAAGAATACGAAGAAGAATGCAAAGAGGGAGAAGAATACGAAGAAGAATACGAAGAAGAATGCAAAGAGGGAGAAGAAGAAGAATACGAAGAAGAATGCAAAGAGGGAGAAGAATACGAAGAAGAAGAATACGAAGAAGTAGAATACGAAGAAGGAGAATACGAAGAAGAATACGAAGAAGAAGAATACGAAGAAGAATACGAAGAAGAAGAAGAAGAAGAATAAGAAGAAGAAGAAGAAGAAGAATAAGAAGAAGAAGAAGAAGAAGAAGAAGAAGAAGAGAAGAAGAGAAGAAGAAGAAGAATACGAAGAAGAAGAAGAAGAAGAAGAAGAATACGAAGAAGAAGAAGAATACGAAGAAGAAGAAGAAGAAGAAGAAGAAGAAGAAGAAAAAGAAGAAGAAGAAGAATACGAAGAAGAAGAATACGAAGAAGAATACGAAGAAGAAGAAGAGAAGAAGAGAAGAAGAAGAAGAAGAAGAAGAGGAAGAGAAGAAAAATGTATTTTTTAGGTGCAAGCAAGTAACATCCACACCCAACTCACAGAGGTACGTGCATAACATTACTCGTAGAGGGCAGTACGGTTGATATAATTTGTTCCAGTCCTGAAGCTAATAACATTTCTCCTGGTGTTTCCTCGACATTCCCGAAGTCTTCCATACGATCAATCATGGACATTTTAATGAGCAAGCTTCCATTCATGAATATGCGGAAATGGTATTGATTGTTCCTGGGATACAATGGTATAATCTTTGTGTGTTCCACAAGGGTCAACTCGGTCCCCTTCCTCATACTTCACATACCAATAGTTCCCCTGTGTTTTGTTAGTACGGCTGCTGCATCATTCTTTGTGATGATGACACGACCGAATGTGATCAGCTTCACGATACTGTTTCCAGAGAACTGAATAACTTCGCAATCGGATCGCAGTCACAATTAATCGTTTTACGACTATTACATTATTTTTTACAACATAAGAATCCCATTTGGGACAAGATATTGTTAATGAATACATAATCATCGTTCTTGCGCTACCAAGTTCCACTAGATTCTTGAACCTCACCTGCGTGTTATATTGGTTTTTTTTTGAGAAGATTGCCATGAACGTAGGGGTTCTGTCAAGCTTTTCCTTCCTCCACTTTAGGGTGCATATAACACCCTGTTGTTCCTCACTTTGTATATTGCTACCAATTTAATTTGGAGCGGGAAGTACGCTTCCCATTTAGAACAGTCACCTTGCAGAAAAGAGTCTTATTCCCACGGCACCGCCACATAGGATCCCTTGAAACGGCACTTGCTCTCTATTTAAAAGACTCACTATAGAAATTCCAGAATAATGTCAATATAAACCTTCCAGTCCTCACTTGCAAGGCTTGAAAACAGTTTCCAAGCTCTTGACAATGTATCATAATTATACTAATATGCAATAACTATATTACTACAACCGCTAGAGATGCACACCTTCACCTTCACAGTCATTGCCGAACTAATATTGGTTAATTTTGCCCGCGTAGATGGTCCAGCAAAATGTGCAATTCCCTCACTAACGCCTGATAAATTCTTGTGTAATATTGACGTTAGTTACTTACTTGTCCCCTGTAATTATCAAGTCTTTTATATTTATGTTATATGTATTTGTTCTCTGTTTGTTTTTTCGTTTTTTGTTTGGTTCGCAGGGAGTATCTACCGCTCGTTAAGCCTCCTTGGCTTTCTAGAATACTTCCATTTGCATATATATACACTATTATCCCAGTGATATTTCCCATTGTATACATTATACCTGCTTTTACTAGCACGCGAATGCACGAATAGGCCAATAGGCGAAACGACAGGCGCTTTCCCAGAAAGGCAAACGCGTGTCGCGTGTCGCACTGTAACTACGAGTACGCGAATCGGCGACTCGCGAAATACATTCGCAGGTGAACCCACACTAGATGACGGCTATTTAGACCTAATTAGCGCGAAAACAGACAAGAAACATGGCTCTTCCCTCGTGGAATCACAACAATTTTAGCAAGATGTCATCATTGTTACAGGATATACCAAGAAGAACAGAGGAGACCCCGTTCACCCAATTGACGGCAACGCTGTAGGCTTATGGACATGAGCCTGAATGTCCCTTAAGATCTCCAAGAAATGAGCTCGACACACTCTAAAAACAAAAGAGTGAATGTTCACTCCCATTAAGTGTACGGTTGATCATTAGTCCATTTCAACTCATTTAGGAAATCTTCGTTTCAGCCCATTATGGGCGCAACACTTCACTCATCTAGAGGAAATTCGAAAGTGTTGCTGACCTTACCACTCCGCAATATTCCATAGAAATCACGATGTACGGTATCATCACTCCTTTTCAGACCGCATTTTCACGTTCACCTGTTTGGAGGCGGAATTTTCGCTCTATTATAGCGGTGATACTTACTAGAGTGAAATTACAACTCTACCATTCGAGTGTGCGGGTGACCTACCTCATTGGAGTGAAATTCCCTCTTCTTGTTGTTCAGTGAGCATGCCTGAGTGACCATGGCTTATTACATATAGACACGACGTACATGACATTCCCGGATGAGTTGTTGAGTAGGTTGTTTTTTTCATGCCTCGGGCAAAAGACTGCTAGAACTATTCCCAAACCTGGGTTGGTCTATTCCCCGAGTAATCATCCAACCGAGTGCGGGGGATTCCCAAGACCTTGGGGAAAATTCCCGCCGATCAGATTATAACACGCTTCAACAATCCATCTAGTCGAACATATGGCACAGTTAGAATAATGCAATAAGACTATGTAGGCCTATTTAACAGGCGAAATAAAGGGAAATGAAACGAGGTATGTGAACACGATAGCCCATTTTGCATCAGTGCCCATTCGTCGTTCCCGTATTTGGTCATAAATCGCGATCTGTCGCGCGCGACACGGAGATTCGTCGAATTGTCCCCGACAATGCGAATGCTTTATCGCGACCTGCGACAAAAAAGAAATTGCACATTCCCTCTTCGCCCATTCGCGTGCCCAATGAATAGACCCATAGGAATAACGACAGGAGCGAAAAATATTAGGTTTGTCCGGCTTATTCGCACATTCGCGGGCCTAGTACAATCACCTTAACCTTTTTGTTTATCACTTACATGCAGAAAAACAAGTATGAAATGAAATGAACTTTGATACGCAAACCGTTGCTATAATTTTGCATCCCATATGAACAAAATTATACAGATCACTGACAATTATCTACTTTTCTCCTAGAAAAGGAACAGAGAAAAAAAAAAAACCCCCGAAGCAACTATATAGAAGAGATGATCTGAGTAACAAGAATCGGCATTCGTCGTCATTCAGGAGTCCTCCCTTGATATTTAATATTTTAGATGTTCGTAAATCTTACCGATTCTGCTCTCTCAACTTAATGAAACTCCGCGAAATACTAAAAAGGCTCTGTGTCATTCTTTTTTAATCCAATTTCTGATCCAACATTATTGATTGCTAAATCATCGAAACACCACCACTGAACACCATCACTGAAGGGGGGACCAAGGAGATGTATCAATCAACATTACAGAAGAAGTTGACCCTAACCTTGTTCTCACAGAGGTTTGTGTAACCAACAGTTTTGGCTCTCTGACCGACGGCAATCGGTTCCAAGCTACCGCCTGACAGGATCTCTCACCCCATACGCATTGGACGATAGCAATGTATGAGTAACAATAGCACGTTAATAGTAACACACCGAAGACAACTGTCAGCTACAATTGTTTAGAATTTCGTAACGAATCCTCAAAAAAAAAAAAAAAATCAGCGCAACTGCTCCCCGTTGATGTTTGTACAGCTTCAGGGAAGCGAAAAACGGTCAATACAAAAACACAAGAGAAGAATAAACTTACTTTTGCTGTTACAAGGCTACATTGTGAAGCTGTTCAACCTGCGCGAAGAATAGGTGTTTTGACCTCGAGTGTTTCTTCACACACTCCTTCACTCTTCTTTTCTACACACAGTTTCCATGTAAGCAGAATAGGAAACACTATTGATCAGTGACGATAGAAGTATGTATCACTCTGATTCTAACAGGCCTTACCACCCCAATTCATCACCACGAATCAATCATTAACGAATTCAAGAAGTTGCATATTTACAGAATACGGAATCTTTGTCGTTCCAGTTACGGCGCGTGTGAGACATTACCACCATCATTTATGAATATTGGGTAAATTGGTTTTGCGTGGGATTGCGAAACCATTTTAGTGAACAGCAATCCTTAGATACTTGGCACAAGTTCATTTCAAGGCCACCGGTGTATTTCACAACTAGATATAGTCAAGAAGGCTTAAGCTCCAAATCATCGTCCCTAACAAAAATCTTTCTCGAGAATGGAGCTGTCAATGAACTAATTTTCTCATATAACCATTCCCCACACGGAAAGGTCGGGCAGATGCCTCGCCTATGAACGCCTAAAACGTCGAGAGAATGTGGTTGATGGTGCTGAACGGGAGGGAAGGGGATAAGAGGGGGGGGGGGAATGGGAAGGGGATAGTAAAGGGAAATAGGGGAACTATGGATGCACTGGATAACGTTGCAGCATCGGCTGAAAGTAAATCATACGCGCCCATCACAAAGATTCTATCATCCGCCCACTCATAAAAATGTGATTCGAATGCTAATCTTCTTGGAATGAAGACCAATATACTCCCTGTGTTTAAAAAATGATCATGTTCCAATCAAATGGAATAGTACCTAGACTTATGATTGAATGTCAGTTTGCTGCAGGTGAAACGTACAGCACATGGATGGCTCTTCCCTGAGAGTCATAAGTGCTCGTGATAGGTTTTTTGTGATCTGTAATTTGTCATCGGAATTAATCCTCTGGATTCCCGTATCATCCCAGCCAGAGTATCACCTTATTCACTGCACTTGAATTCTCGATCGAGCTGTCTAACTAAACTTCAACTATACTACCGAACCATCGCTTGGCCAGGGGTACATATGAGTGTAGCATGCAAGAACGTAACAGCGCTATTGGGTTGCTGTAGAAGCATGACGTCGACTGTGTGTGCGTCAGTTGCAGGGATAAAATAGTCATCACTCAGCTATAGTTTCGTTGGTTCTAAAACTGTGTAGGAGAATATCTTGTGATCAACAGAGAATTGTCGAAAAAGTCTTGGTAGCTGCGGACGGCAAAATTCCTCTGGCAAAAACACTTCACCATTCCACATTTGTTGTACGTTCACATTTAATTGACCTTTACTGTCACATCTGTGGTGATAACCGTAGAATGAATTTTGAATGGATGGGCGCGAATTTGTCACTGTCGGGAAACAAAATACACTGAGAAGCTGTATTTCCCAAGTTGGTTCTTTGCTATGCCTAGCCACCTAATTCCTTTGAGTACTTATCTGTAGAATTTCTTATTTGCTGCTGGCCACTTGGCCAATGGCACACAGAATTCCTTTCCACTCAATTTTATTTTAGTCCTTTAACTTTTAAACTTCTTATTTGTGTTTGGCCACACAAAAAATTTCTCTATCCTTTAACTTCAAACCTCTTTTTTGATGCTTGGCCACACAGAATTTCCTGACTCCTTTAAACCTAAGACTTCTTATTTGCTGCTTGCCACACCAGCATTCCTTTTCTCTTTTAACTTTAAAGACGTCTTATTTGCTGCTTGGCCACAAAGAATTTCACATTTACTCATTTTAGTCCTTCACCTTTTAAACTTCTTATTGTGCTTGGCCACACAGGCATTTCCTTTCTCTTTTACTTAAAGTCTTCTTATTTGCTGCTTGCTTGGCCACACAGAATTTACTTTAATTCTTTTCTGTCCTTTAACTTTGAAACTTCCTATTTGCTGCTTGGCCACCACAGCATTCCGTACTCCTTTAAACTTTGAAACAACTGTTGTTGCATGAGGAAATCTGTACGGCACGGGACATTGTCTGCAATAATTTTTGTTTGAGGGGATATTTTGGGGGATTATAATGGAAAATCACACAATTTGAACAAATATTAAAATGTGGGGATGCTGTTATGTGTCAAAATCTATTTGAGAAGTGCCGTCTCATGGCATCTAGGGGTTTTAAAAACAAAATTTTCTTGGACGATCCGCGACAACCCATAGTGGCGCTGAAGGGCGGCGTTCATTAGGGGAGGGGGGCGGGGCACGGCCGGCCACCCCCCCTAAACATTTCGCCGATACTATTTCGTGAAAAATGTTTCCGACTTATCCAGCAGACCAAAATTGTTTACATTTAAAAGAAATGCATAATGACCTAAAATGACAGTGAGTGAATTATGTGCCCTCCATCCTTCGAAATTTTTGCGCGATGACCCGTGGGAGTTTATATACCGTGGTTCTGTTCAGACTATGATGTGCTATGTGCAGACATTATCATGTGCTTAACCAAAATGCCCGAAAATTTTATCGGGTTGTTCTATTCATAAATAAAAGAGGATTCTCCTTCAATATTGTTTGATTTAAAACTGGCTTTAGCAGCTTGAGGTGTTGTTAATTACTTTTTCATTGGGAGTTTTAATTTCCTGTTGGGGGAACAAACTAACATACACATCGCTAGCTCAAGTGTGAAAGGGGTTGAGGCGCTGCCGGGCGACGAGGTAGGTTCTCACCCTGGGCGGGATTGGTGATTTTTTTTAAATTTATTTACGGTCGACCACTGTTGAAGTTGGGTTGTTGTTGTACGGTGCACACCCGTACTATTCACTATGACGGCATTCGGTGCGGCATCGAAAATGCAGCCAGGGATCGTCAAAAAATTGCGTTGTCAAAAAGACATGATTCAAAATTCAGGTGAAGAAAGGCTGAGTCCAAAAATTGCCTGAATTTTCGATGGGATGCCCCAAAAGGGTCAACTTCGTTGTTTTCTTGAGGGAAGGAGTGAGGCGACGGGGGGGAAATGACCGGACGGACGTGTGAATTTTTTGGCATAGATTATGTTTGCAAATTTTATTCAGCAATAAATTTATGGGTGCGGCCACTGGTTGAAAGTTGGCGAGTGTACGGTTTGCATATAGATAGGGGGAACAACGGTGCGGTGGAAAACCCTTTTAAAAAATTGCCATCGTTATTTTAACAATGTAACAGGCATCCAACGCACAAAAAACTTGGAAATTGGGTTCCTCAAATAACAAAATTTATCAATTTAGGAATGCTGCTAACTTCTCAGAAGCACGGAAAGTGCTGTTCCTGCAATCTGGGGGGTCTGTCCAAAAAGACAAATTTTCCTCTACGCTACGCGCAAACCAATTGGGGCGCTCCGCTTAGATGGTAATCATCTTGTCGCCCCCACCCCTCCCAAATAGCCAACACGAATCGGCCCGCCCGTGGTGCGCTCCGCTTGATGGTAACAAGGGTCGTCGATAGCAAGCTTTTTTTTACCAGTTTGGGTCGCCGTAAAAAAAAGGGCGACCACTGACCTAGAGAAGGTGTTTCTCTTTAACAACTATACAACTTACAAGTGTGTTTCCCTTTTGCAACTCTGCCGGGCTACAGGTGTAGAGCAGGTGGCGTAGGAACGAACTTTTGAGTGGCGGAGGGAGGGCTGGGGGGGGATGGGGCTGGCGTGGGAGTTTGGGATGAAGGATCTGGGTGGGGTCTAAGGGGAAGGGGTGTCCCCCTCCCCTTTGGAGAATTTTGCTTAAGCAAACGTTAGAGCATTTGGTGCATTATAGCAACATCCACACCACTTGTGCGTCCTTCCAGAAATATTTTTTGCAATTTCACATGTTTTCGATGCAGATCGCTGCTATAAATTTTGTGATTTTTCTGCCCAAATTGAGGGGGCAGTGAGTTTCCTGCTTTTGGAGTTGGTCTAAATCCACCTTCCTGGGACGCCGAAGTTCCCTAGCCCATTTGGAAATTTTTGCATTTTCAGGTGGCCTAGATGCTTGCAACATAGGACTCCGAAACACAAGTCTTTCCGTAACTAATTGTGCATTCGCAATGTCGTAGATGCGGTTTGCTGCTTGAATCTTGTGCTGTTTGCTGGCCGGAGCCGAGGGAAATTTTTGCATTTTAGGGGGCCTGAGATTGCAATTTGGTGCAATATTAGGACTCCGAGACACACTTCTTTCCCTAAATTAATTGTGCATTGTCGCAAGCCTTAGATGCGATTGCTTCTTCAAGTCTTGTGATGTTTTCATGCCAATAAAGGGCAGTGGGTTCCCTTCTTGGGAGTTGATCAATTCTCACCATTCGGGAACCGTAGAAGTCCCCCTAACCACCTTGGAGAAATTTTTTAGAAATCTTCAGGTGGGCTGTAGATGCATTTGGGTTGCAAGATAGGAACCCGAAACACTGCTTCCTTCCAACTTATTGTGCATTTAAATGTTTTTAGAAAAAAGGGGGGGGCGATTTGTGACTCTGAAATCTTGAGATTTTTTATGCCAAAATCGAGAGGCTAGTGAGTTACCTGCTTTGGGAGGTTGGTCTAAAACCTCACCTTTCAGGGGACTAGAAGTCCACCCCCACTTTGGGAAGATTTATAGCATTTTATGGTGGCCTATCAGATGTAAGTTGGTGCATATAGCACTCCAAAACACCTCATTTCGTTCAGAAATGATTAGTGCATTTCACACTGTCTTGAGATGGGATGTGTCTCTCTGACACTTTGTAGTTTTTTCTGCCAAGTCGAGGGGGGTAAGGGACTTCCTTTGGGATTAAAGCCGGTTAAGACCCCGATAGCCAGCCAATAGAGCGCGGGCAGCCAAGAACACACTTTGCTTTAAAACGAACGACCGGGAACAGGTACCAATATCTGAGGGCAAATGGAGAGGTACGGGGCCTTGGCAGGGACATATGCAGATATGACGTCGGGCGGTGTCTATCAGCGCTTGTCGCGGCCTGGGCCCTATAAAAAGGGGACCAAAAAACATGGCTCGCGGTTTTAAAGATTCTAGGTACCAGGTGAAACCATCTAGAAAGAATGCATAGGCGGCCAAAAAAAATTCGGTATAGATCAGGGTGGGGGGGGGGGGGGGGTGGGGGGAAACCAAACCCCCCCGACATTGGGGGGGGGGGGGCGAGACAAAATGTCAGCTGGGTGGGCCCCGCCAGCCGCCCACCCAAAAGGGACAACCCAAAATTGCGGGGGGCCCCCATTGGATAAACAAAACGAGGTACCACAAATGAAACCAAGTACGTATGAAAGCGCGTTACATTCCCCCAAACACAGATGACCCAATGCAAACAAATCATCCGGCTGAAGGGGCCCGCGAAGCCCAAAAAGGGCAAAAATTGCGTGGATCAAAACGAAACGATGTACCACATGAAACCCCAAGTGCATAGGAGCATTTACATCCCCCAAACATTAGAATGACCAATGCAAGACACATCATCGGCTGCAAAGGCCGCCAGACGCCCTCCGAAGGGGCCAAGGTGGCCCAAAGCTAAAAAACTGCGCAGAGTAAACATTTAAGGTACCACTCCAAACCAATTGGAACAGCGCATATATATTCATACATAGCATAAGGGGACCCCTATGCCAGATAAAATGTCTTGCTGCATGGGCCCGCCATACGCCCTACAAAAGGGCCCAAAAATTGCGCTGAATCAAACGAACGAGTTGGGCGGTACCACATGAAGCCAAGTGCATATGAAGCGGTATATCCCCCCGAAGCATACGCAAGGACAAATATCGGCTGCAAAAGGCCCGCCAGACGCCCCCCGAATGGGCCCAGGTGGGACCGAAGTCTAAAACTGCGCTAGTAGAATGACATTTGAGGTACCACTTCAACGATTGGAAAAGGCAATATAATAATACATAGCATAGGCGACAATGCCAGATAAAATGTCTGCTGCGATGGGCCCGCAGACCGCCAACAAAAAGGGCCCAAAAAGCGCTGAATTCAAAAGAACGAGGGAGGTACCACATGAGCCAAGTGCATATTTGATGAAGACGTTAACATCCCCCGAATGACCTACGCAAGACAAATCATCGGCTGGATGAAGGGGCCCGCCAGACGCCCTCGATCGAAGAGTAACCCAGGTGAGGCCCCGAAGTCTGGAAATGCCCAGATAAATTTCGAAGTACCAATCATATCCAGTGTTGAATGAAGGAGTAATGACACACATAGAATGGGGTCTCTGTGTTAAACAAATTTTTCTGCGGCCAACGGGCCAAAAAGACGCCCTCAAGCGCCCACAAAAGGGCCCAGGAAATTGCGCTGGATCGACCACGAGGTACCGCATGACACCGAGGCATATGAGAGTATATCCACATTAAACATAGAATACAAATGCAAGACAAATCATCGGCCTGCAAAGGGCCCGCCAGACGCCCTCGAATGTGCCCCAGATGGGTCCAAAGTCTGAAAAATGACCATGAATTAACTATTCTGAGTCTCCACTCATATCCAGTGTTGAAAGATGAGTTAAGACGCTTAAAAGGGATCGCTGCGCAGAGACATTTATCTGCTTTGCCCACGGGCCCACCAGACGTTCCCAACCGAATGAGGGGTGACACATGAAACCAAGTGCAGTGCACGTTATATCCACTAAAACATGAAATAACCAATGCAAGACAAATCACGGTTGCAAAGGGCCCGCCAGGACGCCTCGAATGTAGCCCAGGGAGTGTAAATAATTCCAAGTACAGTACCCACTCCTATCAGTAATGAATGAATGAGTGTAATGGACACATAATATAGTTCAACTGTGCCAAAACATCTTCTCTGATGCACGGCCCTCCGGAAAAACCAATTACTGAGCCAAGGGGTGGGTGTGCGAT
>JAODTK010002779.1:0-34951 GCA_026419785.1 Sclerodactyla briareus | reverse complement strand
ACAGAGGGGGCTATCGCTCTTTATATATATACCACGGTCGAATGTCAACCAACACTTCGTCTGCAGGACTTCGTTTGACAGATCCCAGAAAATTGGGATTTCGCTCTTTACGATTCAGGTGACGTGATGGTCAGTCAGCAGTAGCACACGGGCGTTGAGATGGATGGGAGCAACCCTGAAATAATCCGCGCAGAAATCGCCTCATATTTAGGTCATTAATATTTTACAGAAGACTTTCAATAACCTTTACAACACCGAAAATGTGAAATTATCGAAGAATGATGCATTTGAAGCCTAAAACTGACTGAAGCCACTGTTTCGCGGCTGTGCGCATGCTTATTGCGGCTTGTTTGGAATCGGCCGAAAAGACGTTCGATAAATGTGAATCTTCAAATGGGCAAATAACAAAGAATATCCTCTAACGTATGCCAAAACTTGGTTGGAGGTTGTCCTGAACTTCAAATCAGACATAGAGTAAATTTTCCAGCCGACAAGGTCCGTTTCCCGTATTTAAGTGAAAGAAAGAATGTCCGCATGCGCAATCACGTTGATGTCGCGCCGCCCACAAGTACCGCCCATGAATTCAGCTCGACAGCGAGCGAACGAAGTCGCACAGGCGTTTGTTTTTTTAGGCAATCACCGATTGGTTTAAAGGGCCCCTGCACATATGAGTGAATGAGGCTGATACGTTGTAGTTGACCGTCAACGCCTGTTTCAACAGCTACGCGATGCACGGCGGTGCAATGTAAATGGCTTGGAAACGGTCATCACACAGATCAAATTACAGCGCTGTCCTGGGCTGCATGGTTTTCCGGCGACAATGCATTTTTAACTCGTGCCTTATCACTCGTGCCAGACGGCCTAAACCCTGCCCTAAACTTTGAGCACTGTCAGGGTTGCCACTTTGCACCTGACTGTAAGATAGTGAAAGTTTTGCATGAAATTTCTGAATTGAAAAAACAACATCATTGCAACGACATGGGATTGAGCTCTTAACCTTCACGATCATTGTGAAATGTCAAATCCTGTCAAAAAAAATAAACCTTCAGCCCTACACATTTTAATATTGTTCTCATACAAATGTAGCAACGCTGATGAAGCGACAACACAGTGTTGGGCTGATAGCACTTCTCCGAAGTATATTTCTTGCAACTTGCCGACGTGCCTCCCGGTCACCACTTCAAAGTATATTGAACGCCATCGCGATCATAACATGATGGCGCTACACGAATCAAAAGTCCCTTCCCGCGAAGCGATGCTTACCTCGCGAAAGCGACGATATCCTTCGCGATGGCAAATTTTACAAAGCGATACGTCGCCACGAATCACGAATGGCTTCGTTTAATTGCTCCACGAATCATATCTTATCTAGTTTTCACAGCCGCCTCACGAAGGATAGAGATATCCCAACAGCCAATGAGAATCAACGCTAGAGAACTATCGGCTGATATTATTCACTGTATTTTTAGCTCAAGGCGCAACGCGTGTCGCGCGCCTTCCGGCCGGCTAGTTTAGTCGACAATTGAAAGCTGAACAATCGAAACTATATATCGCTGATTTTGCCTGATTGGTTCAATTCAATCCCGCGTTGCCCTCCGATGTACCCGTGCTGCGTTTGATTCGTTACATCAAATGGGCGAAACGAGCCTTCGCGATGTTAACACAGCATCGCGAAGGCATTTTCGCCATCTCGCACCTGTAATCGTCGCTTCGCGAAGGTAAAGCAATCGCTTCACAAGCCGATTCGCGTCGTGTAGCGCCATCACGTAATGATCGCGAAGGCGTTCCATACGGACAAGTAGTTTTGATACTACACAGTGGCCGATCACTATACTAGAGGGTCTAAACAACTGGCGTTTGTCACGCTTCGTAGTTCTGTGTGACTCGGCGTTAGAATTATTTAATGACGAATTGCACCTGTTGTGTGACGCACTTCTAAAGGCTTTCTACCCTGAGGAGATTTTTGATCACCAGTCTTAGGCAGTGTGGAACAAATCGATTCAGACCTACTTCTGAAAATGTGAAAGTCGCGGAGGCACGGAATGGCCCATAGAGTGATATATGGTGCGTTCTTTCGAATTGGTGACTGGTAATTACCAGATAAGAGTGAATACAAACCGTAACGGTTGCTTTCAACGGTTATGCGACGCAGTCACAAACCCTCTTCTTGGTTTTTGTCCGCTCTACGTGGTATATACGGTATATACGTTCGAAAGAAACCCCGCAATAGGTCCAGATGAATTGCGTAAATCCGTGGCGTGGTTGTTGCATCGACTTCCGGTCCCCGTTTTGCTACTTAACCTGTAACTTGTACGGTTGTAGCGGAAACTGAAGCTACTATGCCGCTAGTACTAGTAGTGCTGAGGACGGAACGCATTTAGCGTCCTATTTTCACATGTTACTTTTGTGCGAATCTGCGTCCCCCCCCCAAAAAAAAAAAAAAAAAAATCCGCAAGCCTGTCCCCCATTTTTCTGGGGTCCTGGAGGACAAACAAGCATGTTTTTCTATGCCTAACGGCAAGGGCTGTCCTAGACTTCCAATCCGCATGGGGGGAGGGTGACTCTAAACCCTACTCGCTATGGAATACAAGACATTGACAGTCTACTCGCCCCCATTGGTAGGCGAGTAGGACCAAGAAAAATGACAAAACTTAATACTATTTTAATGGATTGCTAAAAATACCGTTAACATGGTTTTATCCTCAAATTGGTAGATTTCAGTTTTACGTTGTCAGTGTCGCTGTAATTTTCAACTTATTTAGCACTTCATATCTCCTACCCGCCCCCGATGTTTCTTCTGATTCTTTTTTCATTTTTTATAAACAGCAACGCCAGCGGCGTGTAACGTAAGGAGCACAGCGCTATTTTGTATTTTTAATTGACTGGGGGGGGGGGGGGTCATGGGCCGCTCAATCAAGAAGAGAAACTTGCAGCTAGTAGTCTGATTTCTTTACCCGTATATCAAGCCATAAGCCTACACTATGCACGCTAACATACGGTAATCATAGAAAATATGCATTCATACCACAGTGACCTATTCTAAGAAATAGATACAAGAATCATTCCAATTTGATTAATAATTTAGCTCGAATTTCACTAATGGCTTAAGACCTATCACGTAAAATGATTTTCGTGGTAGGCGTGAGGATTGGCCCTTCATTCCAGAAAAGAAGAAAGATGGTTGATTGGGCCCGGGGCGGGTGGGAAAAAAAAATATTTCCGTATTGGCAGAGAGATCGTAACCTTCGTTGTATTCAATATTAAGCATTTCAGTGTGGTGGCCTGGAGTTCTCCCCGATGGGAATATGGACTCTGCAAAGGGCTTACAGGGTCAACTAAGTTCCGGATTATCGAGTATATCTGAGTTACTTTAGATATTGATCCCGACAACTTTCAATAAGCATTATCGGACTCCAAACGACTCGCGCATAATATATGGGTGCTGTGTTGATTGTCGAATTATGGGCAATCTCGCCGTAATATAAATAACGAGAGCACATAATCAACAAAACAAACCACCAGTCCACAAAATGTAATATGTTTGTGCAGGGATTAACAACCTTTTTTGGGTGTCGTCCCCAAATTGGCATTCACGAATGTATCACGTCCCACCATTATGAAATGAAGCGTATGAGTAAAAATATAAAACCTTGGATAGTGCAATTTTGTGACATTTATCTAACCCTAATTTCACAGGCATACATACCAGCGTAATCCGTCTTTTAGAAATCGGACTTTACTTTTGTTGGGCCAAACGTTCAACAATTGCTGCGCCATACTACTATCCACAGTGCGCAATTTTCCCATTTTCCACAGCACATTCTGCAAAAAATCAGGATTCCGCCAAAAGTAGGACATTTTAGAGCCAGCTTTAGCTCCACTGCCCCAACCATTATATAAACGTCATGCCTAGACAGCGTGAACTTCACTATTATAATGGAATCCCTGGAGAAACACATGCAGACATATCAAATCACACAAAAGCAGTCCGACATCCGTACGCTACGTGCAGTTCAAATTGCGCGTGGTTGTGAGAGGAAGAAACGGACAAGAGAGGGTTTAGTAATCCATAAGAAGTGTTATTGTAAGTTTTCAAAGTACAATGAGAATGTTGTGTAATATTTTCACCTCCAAATATGTATAAGCTAGAGGTGCTATGAAGGAGCAAAACGTCCCCATATAAGAGGCTTGCATGCCAGAGATGTCGGGAGACGGAGAGCAACGGGACGAGTTCCACCCACACTAGTACCCCACGCGCGAATCGCGAAGTGTGTATACTTTTACAGGAGAATCGAGGCAATTTGGCAACAATTAAACCTGCATTTCTTGTCATAAAACACATATTACCAGGTTTTATACCAAATTTAGTAGTCAAATACCGACTACAGAATTCTTTTTTTTTTTTCCTCGAAAATCCCAATCTCAGTTTTTTTTTGGGGGGGGGGGGGGCACAATGGGCACATGGTTTTCTAAGGGGACTGTGCCCCCCTGCCCCCCCTGGTGACGCCACTGGTATGGGCCTATGCTATAATCTTCCTGTGTATAACAAAAATAACCATCACTGGCAACTAGATCTGGCCAATCTCTGATACTCATGAGTCCAACCTAATGTGGATGCTGTGCTTGCTTCTTATCTATCTTTATCTTCTTCCTAATCTTGCTGTTTATTACATCAGAACAACATATTGAGCAAGTTTTTTTTTCGATGTTCCCCGGATTAATGTGGAAAAACTGAATTTCAAGGTCCCGCTAATACATTGCTTAACAAAAACTGACCATGATTTGTCAGGAGCGCACGCCCCCTAATGAATTAAAAATACGATATAAATTTATCATTTGCCATTATTTTTCCTGTGGGGTCTTGGGCAAGCTCAGTCCCACTAGAACTTGCAAGATGTCCCACCGGCCCCGGCCGTGGGACGCGTCCCCCATGTTGAAAACCCTTGCTCTAGCACGAACTAACTGAAAAACGTGGATATATACCTCACGCGCTTCATAGTGACCCCCGACAGAGTTGGTCAGACTCGAACCCACGCTCCTCTCCAAACTGCCGCAGGTCCATACAGGGAGCGGAGAAGTGCCTCTTGGAGCGTCCCAGCAGTACCACTCTTCAACGTCGAAATTTTTGGATGGGATCGAAAGTAGGCGTCGCCCATGGCCTGCGCTCTCTAAATTGGGGTCGATTTTCGAAGAAACATGGTGACGTAGACGAGTTAACAAACCTCTCGATATTCGACGGAGAGTTGAATTGAAGGTCATTTCGAGACTATCAGAGCTATATCAAATTGCACTGCGATTTTTTCAAACTCTGTCGAATTCGAACTACACTGTGCCTAGATGTCTAACCGGCCGTTAGGTCCCGGTGAAGTGGAGGTTATTTTGTAGGACACCGGAGGTAAAGTTCGCATGAATTAAGTACTTTCCTCAAGTCTATCAGGTTTCAAGAAAACTTGGGCCTGACAAAGAATAAGGTCATTTCGGGGATCGCATAGTCTAGTTCCATCTGCAGCTTCTGAAGATTATCAACTCGGACAGCTCAGGTCCAGTGGCGCTGCAGATCGGAGGGCAATGTGGCTCCCCCCTCGCATTTTGACCCGAAAAATATTTTTGTTATGAAATGGTCTTTTGAGCCTAGCGTATCATGGTACTGGCGGACTCAGCTCGGAAATATGGGTCGTTTTCGGGTCTGGGGTGGCGGTCGGGCGGATTGGCTCCATACCAGTATACCACGGTCAAATCTAACGCACTAATAACTCGAAGCATCGTAGCTACCAGGGCTTCTGGTGCCCATTCATATTTGTTCGGGGAATTCAGGCAAGGGGCAATATTTTTCCCTGTTGCCCGCATTTTGTGGCGAGTTTAGATTACTTACCATATTTCTGTGTAGCCCGGGGGCCGTCTGCATCCTAAAGATGGATTCTGCCATTCAAATGTTTCAATTAACTAATCCGGAGTATGCAAAATGTTTGTCCGTGCTTATCTCCATCCCTTATAATTCGACAGTCAGAGACACAGCTGCGACGAATAGGGGGGGGGGGGGGGTTAGGAGGGGGTTAAACGTCCCCCGTGCGTTCCGTCCATGCATGAGTGCCACACCAGTCCGCCTGGTATAGGCTACAGTTCTCACGTAACAAGGGATACTCCTTTGTTTACCCACCTTGAGCGCTCAGAGATGGCTTTTGGTCCCTCAGAGCACCTTTTTTAAACCACACCCCATCGTACACGTAATTTACCCCCCTAGACATTGATAGGGTGGGAAACTGACTGGTGTCAAATTTCGTCCAGAAGAAGATATAGGGGTGAACTGATCGATACTATTAAAGGTCTGTTCACACTTGGGCGATACATACGATCGATAGATTCATCGGACGTCGAGTAAAAAAGTGTTATTTTCCATCTGGTGTTCACACCTGGCGATACGATACGATACGATCCGATAAATTTAATCGACGTCGAGTTACAAAAGGGTTATTTCAATAGGAGTGTTCAAACTAGTGCAATACGACACGATACGATAACTTTTATCGACGTCGAAGTGGACAAATATTTTAACTTTTATCGTCCGATAAATTTTATCGAATGCGATAAATTTGCGCATGCAGTGGTAAACTTGCGGCATTCTGCAAAGAGAATGGAACGCCAAACAGGATATTAGGGGAAATTTGGGCGTGACAATAGGCTTTAGTGATAACATTAGGGGTTTTGATGAATGTTTTGGTAGTTACGTATCCGGGAGAACTTGTGGCTCTGATTGAGCTTCTCGGTCCTAATTTGCCGCCCTGCATGGACTACATAACCATTCTTTTGTTCGAATCATGATGCCCCTCCCCATGTACCCATATAGCGTGACTAGTGAGGTACGAGGAGGGTCATGTTGCGTCGTCGACTACCAAGTATCATGATGTGACTGCAACAGGGCATGAGATAAGGCGGTTTGGTAGTGCTAGGCCGGGGATGGGGTGTTGTGGCTGTTTTGAGAGGATCAGGGTAGTAGGGTTTTTGCCGGAGGGTCTGATCCATAGCCTGGCGTATTGACGGAAAATTCACACTTACCCTCATTGGAACAGAGGGCGGATCAGAAACGGAAGAGCAACATGAATAAGCTATAGGGGGGTATATTGTCGATTTAAAACGCCAAGTAGTTCGTCTTTAATCGTGACGAGGTATTACGTACCCAGGTGGAGCCGTTATGGCATTATTTTCACATGCAGGTTCTGAGCAGAGTAACCACGCTCAACTTTTCAGCTCAATTGGATGAATTGACTGAATTGACTTAATTGACTCAATTGACTGGATGCTTTCCTGGTTACATCACTTCGCCGTATTATTGGAGACCGTACTAATTGAGACTGGGTGTTTAACGAAAATGTAGGCGTGAATGGTGGGGTCAGCTGTCAGTTCGTGATCGTCATTGCTGTTTCTCTAAACAGCCTCCTACAAGTACTGAGGAAGACACCAACTTCGAATTGCTTGAAATTACAATTCGTGGTACCAGTTGCGTAGCTCAGCATTTTTCAGTAGGGGGGCCGTGGGGGCACCGAATTTGTCGGGGGGGGGGGGCTGAACGGAAATTTTTTGGGGACTTCGGTACTATCTAACGTAGCGCCACCATGGTTTTCGCGAGTGTACAGAGCAAATTTAGATCTTAATACACCTAAGATCGCTGGAAATAACTTGCCAGAGCCCTAAACCACTATCATGATGTCAATTTTTGGTGAAAATGTGTTCGATTGTATTTTTTCTCTCTTGTATTGGGAGACATTTTAGGATAGGAAATTTGGGCAAAAATGTAGTTAGGGGCAGTGTCAGCGTTTCAGACTGGGTGTTGGGAAAGTGACAGAGGACCATCCTTAGACGAGCGCCACCATAGGCTGGCGCGGGAGCGTGACAAGAATTTGTTTTTTCCAAGAACCTCCAGTATGGCCGGAAACGGCACTTCCTATCGTCTAACCTCATGTACACAACCCCCAAATACGAACCTCCTGCCTGGAATGTTTTCAATTTATGAGAAACTTATTCTAGGAAAAGTATACGGCATTTCCAACTGATTTACCCGTGCCACCGCACTATTCAATAACGAAATACATTGGGTCCCTATTTGTAAGGTCCTGTCCGCCTGTTTTGTAGGGGCGGAGGGGCGGTGTGAGTCTCCGAGATTTCCTTTGGAAAGACAAGTTCTACGTGCGCATTGAGGCCTTTTGTAACTCGCCAGCGCGCCTTTCTAAGCGAAGCGCCAGCTATGTGCGCAGCGCATCCTGAAAATTTTGGTTTTTTTCGGTAGCCCAACACTGAAAATGGCCCATTCTTGGGCTTGAAGTGTTCCCCCCGAAGTGTTGCCATTACGGGGGGGGGGGGGCGGGGGGCGGGGGGGGGGGTCGTAGGCTGGCGGTTTCGTCCTGGGGACAACATTTTTTCAATATTGAACTTCTGGCGTGCGTAATCCTACCCCTAACCCTAACTCCTAATCCAGCAACGTGCAGCTAATCGGAGCGGTCGTACGAACTTTGGTTTTAGAGGCTCCCCTTACCCACCGGTAACTGGTACTTTCTGATAAATGACCGTATGAACTGGCGCTCGGATCCACGATCAAGTGTTAGCATTGCTAGGCATAGGTGGGATAGTAGTCCTAGGAACCACATTTTACCATATTGAGCTGCATTCGTGTGACCAGGATTGAGAGTATCCAGCGGAGCGCCACTATAGGTGGCGCGGAGCGGACAAAGAATTTTGGATTTCGCCCCCCTATCTCTGGAAATGACCCTTTCGGGCATAAAATGACCATTGACACACTCTGACCTAAGATCGAATGTGTGTTACCATTACGGGGGCATAGGTCCAGGTCTGCCGAGTCCATGACAACATTTGATATTGCTAGCATGCTGCGTCCCGGATTTGTGTCCTAACGATCCTGACGATCTGCGCAGAGCGCCACTATGGGTGGCGCTAGCGTAGACAATTTGAGCTTTGTACCTCCAGATCACTGAAACTAGCACTTTAAATTGGCATGAAAAAATCCTACGAGCACGCGAACTAAGAGTCACCTACTTGGGGACGTAGACTGGTCTTAGTCATGGTGTGTGTCCAAAAATGTTGATCCGTTGCCGTATCGCGATGTTTCACGCGTCCTGAGTGTTGGTTGCTTACAACTGAGCTCTACTATGAAGTGCCTGGAGCGTACAAAAAAAATATTTCGATTTCGATACCCCTACAGCTCACTGAAACTGCCACTCAGTATCCCACCCCCACGTAACTTTAGTCCTGAACAAACATAATTGCCAATAAGCGCTTAATTCCTACATTTTTAGTGGTATATATCTATGCATGCCTATACCCCGCCTATACATCCAGAACATATACATATACGCGCAAAGCCCGCACTTTTGGTCTCAGTGTATCTCGAAACTTAGTTGCTATTTTTGGGTTTGTTTTTAGCGCTACAAAAATTTTAGTCAGAAACACAAGAGAAATGGACACCATATTTAGCGCTTTCTACAGACCACCATGCTTGCATGTTGTGCAATTGTTTCTGGTGTTGCTTTTTTCATCAAATATCATGGCAAAATTGTATTCGGGAAACAGAAAAGTAGAAACCTAAGCGCCTACACATTAAACATGTTTTGAGGACCGACCTACCCCAGCCTCCCTACGTCGTTTAGGCGGGTATGACGAATGTATGGCGCGCGGAGCGCGCACATTTTTCAGGGTGTTCTGGACCTATTTGAATACCTAATCGCAATGATGGTCAGCGCATATAGACGATGAGACTATTAAATAAAACGACAGACGATAAAAAGTTTTCCCTCCTCTTCCCTTTTTTCCCCCTCGTCAGTATATTTTTTTTTCCCCTGATCGCCAGTGGCTGTGGAGGGGGTGGGGGGGGTGGGTGGGGGCACGGGGGGGGGGGCGAGCACTTCTTGGGCTCTGGCCCCCCAGCCCCCTCCCTTAGCTACGCCCATGCTCGGTACTACAAAAAACTCTGGCGCCTAGGCTATTCCACCGCCTGACTGATAGCGACAAAAGGGGGAAACCTGTGCTTCTCTCAACAAAAATCCCACTACTCTCTCGTTAATTTTTAGGCGCAGAGACGTCCTATAAAATTATCCGTACGACATTTCTATCGCACAAGTGATAAAACTCCATCCAATAAATTTATCATATCGGATCATATCGTATCGTATCGCACAGTGTGAACAGCGCTTTAGTTTGTGAGTGCTGCAATCATGAGAGTTTAAGACTGACGTTTGCACTTCTAAGCATTGAAGTACACACTTCCAGTTCTTCGACTGTTACCTGGGAATCCATGTCCTCATTTAGCTGTTTCCAGTTCGGCCCCAGTTACAACGAGCTATTCCCGTGACGGTTTGTAATGAGCATAGGTTCACCAACTTCACCAATAAAAAGATCGTGGTTCTATAGAAGAATTCTTTTCATACAGTGGCGTACGCCGAGGGTAGGGGAAGGGGGCAAAACCCCCCATGACCCGAGTGATCCACTAACTTTTTAACAAAACTGAGTGTCACCATGATGTCACTGACAATAATAGTGCGCGAGTAAACGCCTGTAACAAATCTACTAGCTCTGATTTGGACCATTCCAATTTCGGTGGCGTACGCACGGGTGGGGGAGGCGGGGGTGTGGTCAGAATCGCCCCCATACCAAAGTGTCCATGATTCTTACACAAAAACTGATTTTGCAGTTCAGTGGGTGTTTTGCCTGTTATTTAGCAATATTGCAGCAGCTCTGTCTAGGGCCCATTTATCGTACTTATTTGCCATAGGGAGGTTGAGGCATTTATGAGGGCGCACTTTTTCCATTGGGTTTCGCGACCTCACCCCCCCCACCCACTACAAATATCTCAGTAACGCGCCTGCAGGTCACACCCTTCGAAAATTTATATATTTTCTATAGCGATCGACATTGCATCATGCATCGCAGTCTAACTCGACATAGCAGATGACGGTATAGCATGATAAATATGGGACCCGTATAGTGCCCCGTGGACACCAGGGAAATATTAACGAAGAGGTTTCATCGTCTACGGTAAGACGAGTTGCTTGTGTGATAATTCTATGAGTTCGCTTCATCCCTCCTCCCTTTCCCGAGACCGATGGTACTTGGAGCCTGGAAGTGGAAGGGAAAGAGGGTACGCGCCTGAACGGGGAAGTTTTTCATCCCCTCGGATTCGAGGACTCATATATTGGGGCCTCCCTAACCTGGGATCTAGACCACCTCCGCCACTGTCCTAAAAATGATAAATCAGTAATCTGCTGCTTCGATGATTTAGTTTATCCCGCACTCCAAAATGGCTTCGCGGCTCCTCCCCTCCCCTCCTCGAAATTTGCAGAGACCTTCTGGATGGGGGACAGAATTATTCATCAAGTTGCGCCTGCTCATCGACTTTCCCCGGCAGTTGCAGAACTGGAAATCACTAGAGTTCCGATACTAGTTACAAGACGTCCTCGTCATGAGGATGCGAGTTAAAGACTATAGCCGTCAGCCTGATGCTGTTTTAACCAGTCAGTGTACTCATATAACGTTTAGGTATTTTAATTTTGGTAAACATGTTAGAATACTGGCTTTGTAATGCCTACTGCAAATTCTTCTGCATTGCATACATCTCTGGAGATAGAGTGCAGACTTTGCGTATTAGACTGACCGAGTCACGTCGCGTCGGTAGTAACTTGCACGAGCAGCAAGTACAGCAATAGTCGCAGCATCCTGAGTGAAATTGCTCACAAGAGGTCGCAGTTAGCGTTTGATTTATATTTTGTACGGGATAATGGGCAAAGAAATGACTACGAGAGGCGCCCGAGTTGGAAATGTCAATATCAGCGACAGATTGCTATCAGTTCAAACGACAAATGTACTGACTCAAGCCTCAGTGAGAGGTGCAGTTCGCCTCCCTAACATACATTGACATCGTAACAACGTTATCCCCTAACGGAGAGTATCTATGCAAGTTTACCAGCCTAGGCTTATCGCTGTGGTCTAGTTCATTTCAGTAGCAGTAGGCCTAGGCCACATTGCACTGGCCTAGCTAATTACACATTCGCTGCTGGGAACACAACCACATGAATTTGCCCTTAATCCATGCTTTCCTAATCCTCTTCTAGTAGCCTCTTTCTCCTGCCACCATCGTGTGTAACTTTGACTGGTCCGTGTCAGTTTTTTTGCAGTCCCTTGTTACGGTCAATCTGAAAAGTCACACTGTGTCACCTCCGCTATGCTGGTTATCTAGTGGATGCCCCTGTCATTCTATCTGTCCAGTCTGTAAACTTTTGCTTTTTTGGCCACCAAATGTTTGTGCTTCGATGGATCTTGACTAAACTTGTCACAATATTTATTGACTTATGGTTCATTGTTGGCCCCTAAATGTCAAGGTCAATTACATAAAGCAGGGTTCCTGCAGTCGGAAAAACTGGAAAATCATGGATTTCATCAATAGAAATTTGAATAAGTGATGTTTTACTTTCTCACAACTGTTTAAATGTTCTTACTTTGGCTTCTTTCCAATCTGCTTAATGCCCTTCCATGGTATCGAATCGGCCCTGCTCAAAGTACAGAATGACTTGCTTCGCCGGGCCTCTGACTCGCAAAGAATCGTGCTGGATCCTTATAGACCTGAGCACAGCATGATACCTTTACACGGTCAATTTTCTGTGAAACGACTTCAGACCAGATATGATTATGGTATCGGTGGTAAGTCTCATTGGTTTTTCATCTAACCGGAACACAGCCGACAAACACAATCTGTTACATCACGAATTGATTCATCCCCACAACAAACTAACGCTTTGAAGTTATGGCGTCCCTCAAGACTCTGTCCCTTGGGGCCCACCTCTTTACTTACACGTTTACACTATCCAATTAGTGACTTATCAGTTCCTACAATGGTGAACCACATGGTTTTAGCCAACGATACCCAAATATTAGTGTTCAAACGATTATGCCAATATCAATGTCCGATTACACGAATTATTTTTTTCCATAATCGGTTCCGATCACGATAAACCGTTATTCAAGTCAGCCCATTACAACGTTAACATGTCATGCATTATGTAAGGCAACTCGCCTGAGTTAAATCCCATATAGACTCCAGGGTATTCATAATTCTAGTCAATCCTTATCAATTCCATCTTTCTAGTGCTGCATATGTTTGGCTCCCAGTGAAGGAAACAAATATTATACGACAGCTTTCGAAATGGATTCGAAGCTCCGATACCGTGTGAAATATCATAAGTCGATACCTGAAGCCTGAAAATATTTTCCGTGCATGCACCGTACACAAACAACCATTGTGTATGTTGTGTACACAATTGTAGTGGACGGTAACTCTTCACACTACGATGTCTTGGTTTTCGCACTGACCTGTGTTAAGACCGAATACTCGGCGGTAAGCGGTCCACCGTTCACCAAGCTTTTCTGTGCCCTGTGACTCCGTATCCCCTCGTTACTCAATGCCATGAATGGCTGCATGAATGATTTAATCCACCAATTCTCTCACTGGGTACAACGATTATAATTATTAGATTTTTCGTAATGATTTTTCCTCCTTCACAATCAAATTCCCTGCCGGTCCTTGCTCTGTCGTATCCAATGCCCAATCAGGCCTTTGGTTTTATGTGGTATCCATATGGCCATCGTAGTTTTGAGTGTATCTTATGTCCTAGGTGTATGGTATAGCGCGATGCATGTGCATGTAACTATTTTATGTTTAACAGGCTGAATGAACGATCGTTGTTTGAGTTTTGATTTATCAGAGATGCGGGTTTCGGAGGGGGTGGGGGGTTGCCAGCGCATGTGGAAATTGGCAAGAACATTTTTTTGCTTCCACCGGTGGATATTTTTTGAATGGTGTATAGGGTTCCAATGTTGAGCGGTAAATGTTGCCATTTCTGCCGCCCATGGTGTTATGGGTAATCATATCCCGTGGTCGGAACTAGATGAGCAATTTACCAATTCCAATACTGATTCCGATTGTGGCCCTAATCGGTTGAACGCTACCAATATTTGTTTCCTCTCAAGCTACAGCGGCTGAGTGTTGTGTTTCCTGAGTAATGGACTGGCAGCTGCAAACATGCGTAAAATGAATGAGGCAAACCCAAGTTGTTACCATCACACCAATTGCGTACTTGTGATCCTCTGCCATGCAATTCCATCGTAGACACCCTCATTCACATTTTAACGGAAGGCATGAGTCTGGAGTTGTCCTTTGACATGACCAACCTTAAATCACTGTTCGTAAGTTTGTGCCAATCCGGTTGGTATGGCATAGTAGGCATTGTATGGCATCAATCCGGAAATTAGGAAATACCTCACCAGGCCCGCGAGAATTGGCCCATGCCTTTCTCTTCCTCCCTCTTTTCTCCCCTAGACTTCAGTAATAGTTTACTTCCAGGCCTTCTGCTCAGGAACGTGCAGTAATTACAGACCATCCAAATGTAGCGCCCGTATAGTCACTAGGACCCCCCAAATATAACATATCACCCCTGTTCTGAACTTCCATTGGCTCCTGTCAATCTCACATGTCCTTCAAGATTCTTTCTTCTACCATGTATGAGATATCCAAGGTCTCGCTCCTGGTTACTTTTTTGACATAGCCCACCCATACTGTACTGTCCTTCTCGTACACTACGCTCGCGTCCCAAACGTTACACTGTATAAAAAAGAGCCTCACATCCGCGGTTCCGAGCCTCCGCATTCTGGCCCTCATCGGCTCTGGCCTCCAGCGGCTCTGTGGTCCAGTCTTTGGGCTCTGTGGTTTCCGCCCTCCGTGTTTCCGGCCTACGCGCTCCGCGTCCCTGGCCTCCGCAGCTCTGCAACTTGCTTGGTGGCTCCAGGAGTGCCTCCCCCCCCTTCGTAGATCTCTCGCCGCTCTTTCCGCACCCCGAACGATCCGCCGACTCTGGGCAGACCACCATTGGGGGGTTTTCTTGGTCGGGCTGCCCTCAGCATTTTGCTGTGGACTCCTTCTCATTACAGTCCGCCCACCCCATTCAGACTCTGCTACCTCTGTGCTACTCTGGTGCATAGTCCATGTGAGATAAGTTGAATAAAGGAGATAGATTCTCCAAAAAACAGGTTTGGGAATCTTTGAATTTAGAAACTTCCAAATCGTGACGTTCCCGACCTTCCTTCCCCGCTTCCGCCGTCCCTGGTCCTCTTCGGGTTCCGAGCCCTCTCCGTTTGACGCCTAGCCTGAAAAATGAGGGCGTAGGGTGGCCAACGCGCTTGTGTTTGCCAGAAGCTTGACGTGTCATGGAAGGTTGGTGCTAGCCCTGTGGGGTAAATATTTGTATTCATTCAACCGGATTCCAAACCTTTTTTGCCTTGGTGATACAGTATGTTCTGTCATATACAGCCATGAGGGTAATATTAGACATTAATTTATCTGGCTTATTATACCCAAGGAAGATCCTTTCAGACACTTTCTAGACTGACAAATGCTAAATGTTATATATTTTTACGCTCCTCTGCTAAATCTCGATATATTTGATTCCAGCATTTCTTTCTGCATCGGTGTAGACTACCTAGCTGTACCTGCGGAGTGAACTCGCCATGCAAGTCCCTTGTTTTCTTGTCCCATGTGTTCCAATACATCTTTGTAGTCATTTTCATGCATTCAATTTTTCCATGTTGCATAGGCGGTTGAGGTACGTAGCGTTTTCCACCTCGGTGAGATTTAGAAAAATTATTACAAACATTCTTATCTGATTTGATCGGACTACTGTCCTGCAAGTGAGTTTAGTTTTTTCATGATTTCAAATAAATACCATCAGGCACCTTAGAATTCTGGGTAGAAACCCTTGAAAAAAACATATATTGAAGGTTGGGAAGAGACACCCCATTCAAAGTACCCCATGACTTGATTTGTTTTTATCCCTAGATTAAACACCAACATTTGTTTTATATTCTTTGATCTGGTTTTACTATCCTTCTGTAAGGTCCTAAAAATACTATGAGTAGTTTTTTTACAAAAAAAAAAATGCAGCCTGTGTGCACTGTTTTGGGGCACAACTCCTTTTGGAATGGATACATTTTGACCAAATATCGCTATTTGCTCCGATTGTAGCCTTGTACTTTAGCCTACACTGAGGCACACGTGGCCCCTGACATTACCCTAGTTTCCTCACAGTAGCTCCCCTGTCCTCACCACCTCTTTAAAGGTAATGTAGTCTTGATTTTCGAAGATGAACTAAATGTCAATAAGAGACCACCATGCATAAACATCTCTCCAATTTGATCGAAAAATGTGTTTACATTCCTAGCTATGCCAGTTTGACTGTTCAGCAGGGTATGACCTTTTTGATAAGGATTTTGCTTTCACTCAACCCCTTGCACCTATATAAAGGTTTTGTTTCAATAAATTTGTTGTCAAATATTAATATTTCAAAATAGTGTTACTAAGTTCAGACTAATTAGTCGTTAATTTTTATCTCCAGTATATCTTCTTCAGTAAATCATTGGAAAAGCATCATCGGATTGCTCATTAAGTGCTATGACAACTGTACAATAAAGACTACATTAATCCCTCTAGGAGGGGTTTTTGTGACATCATAATTGGACTTGTTCAAGTACTGTTGCCATTTATTTCAGGGGAAACTTGCTGGTGTCCACTAACGTGGGAAGGGAATAATATATTGGATTCTTTGTTTGTTGTTTGTTGCAAAAAAATGCCTATTATACACTGTTTCTTCACATCGAGTAGATACGTTCGGAGGTTCCATTCTTCCTTGAAACAATCCTCCTACACCCTTATACTGCCAGGCTGTATAAATGTACAATTGGGAAGTTGACTTTTCCTGTCAAAAATTGGACATCCTCCCTGTCTGTTGGAGACGGCTGCTTATTCATTGGTCTCTATCAAGGGACCATCCTTAGAAGGCTGTCAAGGTCAATATCATAGCGCCGTCTAGTATCCACTAACCCAAATGTTTCTACGGTAGTTTCCTGATAGCTAGGGTAACACACCTATTGCTGATGGGCGGTTTTTTATTACTGTGTGATTGTCACAGTGTATGTATTTGTACTTGGCGGTCGACTTCAGCAGTTTCTGGGTATTATAACTTAACGCCTCCACTGTTCGAAAACCTTGTGTATTGAAAGTCCAATGAAAAGAATATGTCAGGTTAGATGATATATAAACATCCTATTTATTGTGAAATACTGTTCAGCACCAATAGTCAGCAGGCAGGACATATTTTTGGTATTTTGCTAAAGGTTCACTGTACAGGGTAGCAGTAATTTGTATTGACGAGAACCATATTGCTCCATGGTAATTATAGAAACCTGATGGTGGTCTATTTAATCTAGTAAGGGATGAGGCCCTAACGGAGTCGTACTTTTTTCTTCTTCTCGCCAGATCTTTTCGATCACTAATATCGGTTGGATCGACGTACCGAAGCCAAATGCCAACTGAAACTAGTCAGTGATCGTGAGAAGGGCGCGACTCGTGGTCTAAGCCGGTTTCATGCTCGGGCTCATTAAGGTTGATATTTATTCTATTGGGTAGTTAAAAGCCTGGTAGCGTACGCAAGATTTGTAATGGGTGGGGGGGTGGGAAGGGGTGCGGTCAGAACCGAGGCAAGTGCCCTCATTTATAAGCTCGCCCTCCCTATTGGCAAATAATTTATGAGCCCACCCCCCCCCCCACAGAAACACATGCTGCGCAATTTGCTAATACAGATACAAAAACTTCTACTGAACACGCAAAAAGCAAAAACTTAGTCTTTGTGTTGAAGATTGATTGATCACAGGGTCTGGGGGATTCTGCCCCCCCCCCCTTCTCCCACCCCCTTGCATATAGCCACTGCAAAACATACAGGCAGGGAACCTGTTTCATGCCACCTCACCAGGATGCGAGTTTTTTTCGCACACTGAATATTTCTCTTCACTGCTTTGAAGGCCTTTCAGGTAGTGGTTGCACCCTTGCATGAACCTCGTCATAAGGACTTGAAATAAATAATATAGTCATTCAATCCTTACATCTGGCCAAGTCAAATCACACCAACTCCTGCAACATCACTAACCGGATTTTTCTCACATGCAGACAGGGAAGCCCCAAACCTGTGGGTTTCCTGTTAGAGAGAAGCATTATAGGAAGTTGACACAATGAGACCGGGACTGGACTTGACTGATTCTTCCTTGAAAACTATTTCATCTATTGAAGTGGTTGGTTTGAATTGGTTTCATTACCCAGAACCATACTCAGTCTAGTTGGTACGTTCAATGGACCAAACTGGATTTCTCAGCTGGACTTGCCGGAGGCTAATCGAAACATTAATCTTGTTGAATGGTTAGAGTGGTATTCAGTGACACTTTGCAAGCAGAATAATAAGGGCTTGAGATCAAGCAGTCACCGGACGTTTCCCCCCTAGGTGGCTGTACCTGCTGTTGCGATGGGCAAGTTCTTGGGCTTCACTCCATGTTCGCTGTAAATCCGTGGATATTCTGTTGGGTACTGGGTTTGTTTACGGGATCTATGCAAGAAGAATCGTAACCCGTCGCTGTGAGCATCCTTTGAAATTGAAATTCCGCTCCTCCAGGTTCCAAAAAGTGTAGAGTCCTGGAATCCTGAATTACTCATTTATTTTGTCCTTCCAGATGTCATCCAGTATGAGATGAATTATAATTTTATGTTCAAAGGTCACAGGGGTATACTGGCTGTTTGAAGTTGCACATACAGTTGCAAACAATCTTTTGAACTCCCCTACAGAAAGTCCACATCCCCCGCACAGACTTCTCTGATTTCCCCCCATACCCGACAGTGCTCAGCAATAACTTCTGAAAAGATGGAATGATTTGGTTGTGTACCCAAGAGTGGTGACAGATTAAAAATAGCCTAATATGCATAAGATGAGAGCAGTCTTGGTCTATAACCTTGTCCGTCGTTGTTTAGTGGTATCGTAATGCACACTTACAAAGTTCTGTGGATAGACTTATTCTGGCATTGGTCAACAAGAGGGCATAATAACTTGGGGCATTTAAACTGATCCTAATCCTAATCTAAATCCATGCATACTACGAATACACAATCCTGTTTATGATCCGAGTTCCCTTTATCCTTCAGCAGTGCAGCAGCTGGGTACCATGGCTAGTGTTGAATTGAAATACGCAGACTACTGTGACACTTGGAGCTTTTGATTAGTATGTTCCTGTGCCTGTGTGGTCATTTAACGGCCAATGGTCATGTAAATTAGAGCCTTTTTGGTACTTTCTGCCTTATTACATTACAGCCAAACATTTCCTAACACATTCCCGCTGATTCAGTGAGCTTTGCCAATTGTGATATGGCACCTTCATCATTCCCCCCCCTCCCCGGATGAACAACATTTCTCAAAAGGAATTGAAATGATGGCTAGTTCAAAATCAAATCGCCTTGAAACAACTGGGGGGGGGGGGGGGAATGTATGCTCTTGTACTCCTTGTTGCTCCTGTTGTGGTGGGTGTCAAATATAGAAATGGATTAGATCATATTCCCCCGGGGTTGGTTGATTTAAATCACGTGGATTCAAATCCCTGATTAAATCAAATTATTTTTTCAAAAAAATTACTGTTTGATCCTTTTCAAAGATTTCCCCTCTTTCAGTAAATTGATTAAAGTGAAATTAATCATGGGAATGAAATATAATACCAAAATATACAATGCAGAATGATTCTAACCATGTAGATATCCCTACCCCCCCTGAACATCAAAACACAACACATTCACAATAATGGGTTACAACGCTCGCAAATCACATGTTTTTATCGGGAATTCTATGCTCTCCTCACTTCCCATATAAAGTATAGTTTATTGTGATGGAAACGGGGACAGTAAGCCATACGGTTAAAATAGCTGATATGAATGGAACGTATTTCTTTTCATTCGAAAATGTTTGCATCTTCCACCACAGTAATATTTCTGAAATATATGAGCTGACTGATACTGATTCCAAAACATGATTCATACTATTTGTGTGCCAACATTAGGTCAGTTTGTGACTCTAATTTGATTATATTGTGGTTCAATTGGTTTTTGTTGCCCGATGCATTCGAGCCATGAAGCAATTCACCCAATCCAGATACACTTTCAAACCCTATTCAGGAAATGAAGAATTTACCAGTACACACTTAAACTCAGTGAACTTAATATGGGTGGGCTCGGTTGCATATTCCCTCCCGCTCCCATATTTTCTCAATTTGATGAATCTCTTGTTGTGACATATCACACAACTGGTCTTGATTTTTAAATTTGAATTCCAAGTTCAAATTAGGACCCACTGGGGTCCATCCAGTGAATACAACAAGCACCAATGGACATTTAGGGCGCATGTATGGTGTACTCTGACACTGCATGGTCCAAGTGTGGCCTTGTCATATTATCAATGGGTATGGTTCTGAATATTCAAAGGAATTTTCAAGCCTCAGAGCCTCTAATTACCAGATTAGAATGCAGGGTATCTGTGTTATATGCCAGTGTTATATTGTTTTCACAAAGGTTTAGGCAACATTTGAACCAAGTGGAAATGTGGATTTTGAAAAAAGCAATAAACTGATTTAAATCCCATAAATCCATTTTAAATCAAATGATCGTTTTTCGATTTAAAAAAAAAACAAAAAAAAAAAACCACCAACCCTGAATTCCCCCTCTTATTGTGTGTTTTACAGTGAATCAACATTTGATAATAACTATTTGTTACAGTGCGCCTGGCGCAAGCCTTAGAACCTTTTCTAGCCTCCTCGGTCTGACACTGTTCCTGCTTATGTCATTGCACCTCAGTGTTTGATTTACTGGCTCATCTCCTGGACCGCCTGGTTGTTGCCGACTTTAGTGACTCGTAGTACAGGTTCCTGTGGTTCTATCATTCTATGCAGATCCGTAACTACCAAACTGAAATGGTTTGCGCTAGCCTGTGAGAGCGTATGAATGGCCGTGTCCTCAGGTCTTCAGAACAGCGTACTGCTCTACAGAAGCCAATGGCAATTTTCGCATGCGCTTACCTTTATCGCTAATATTAATCTTGCAGTATACCCACCTACAGTAACTAGCTAGCTGGATCTGGCTTTGTTGTCCAGCACAAAAGTGGTCACCTTTGCCATCCAAATTATTCCAGTATAACTCACACTTTCTATAGATCCAGGGCTTTTTCTTGGGATATTGCCCCACTTAGAAACAAGATTTTAAACTGTTTTTTGTCCCGTGTGCTTTTGATACCCTCATTTTTAATCCTCTCTCCACCCCCACCTCTAAGCTGGCTTTTTCTAGTCGTTGATTGTAACATATGTACCCACTGCCTTCCATCCACCTGTATTTCCAATACCGTTCCCCTGGTGTTTTCATTGAGACTTTCAAACAAAGGATGATTACCTTCATGATTACCCTTGATCTTTTAACCCAGTTTAAAAGGGATGTGCCCAGAAAATTTTGAGTCCCAGGTCAACCTAGTCCCAAACGGCAGTGGGGAACTCAAACAACAGCAGCATTGTAAATGTAATTTAATGGAAAAACACGGAGTTAGTGCCGTTAAATTTGACTAATTTGTCATGAGTGCCGGAAATGCCTGAGTTCCCGGGCGTTACCCACTTTGGTGCTTCCCGGCATTGGCACTCCCTGTTAACATTAATGGGTATATTTAAGGGGTGCTTCATGCCGGGGGATGGGGGAGGGAGGTGGAAGTCATCTGCTCCACGTCTGCTCTGTTTCACGTAGTTCACAGAGTGCTCGACTCTCCCCGCTTTTCAAGCACTCCAGTTGTGGAGCCGTGGAGTGTGACTCAAGGCATTAGGTCCGGCAGTCTCGCTCATGTCAGCCTGACAGGCCAATCGGCTCCGCTCTACCAACGGTGCCGAGCCACTCACCCTTCAACCGATTGGTCCGCGCAGTTGGTAGAGTGTCCGCTTACCTGGTAGCCCGGGGTTTGATTCCCACCTTTCATACCAGAGGCTTTAAAAATGGTACCTTTGCTTCCTCTCTGGACGCTCAGCACAAGGGATGGAGCAGGGACACAAGGGGTAGCCAATTTGCAAGTTGCCGTCTGTGTTTGATTAACCCCCCATCCCCCTTAAGTCAGAGAGAGGCACGCCTCATTCCGTGTACCTGGTGATGGATTCTCAGCTGACAATATCATGGGCAGTAATCCAGGTCGGCTTTCTTGCTGGGCTTGAATCGGTTTCGATCCTCTGCAGTATAACCATAACACGGAGCCTGAGGTCACCCTCCTTGGTCTGTGCCCCCCCCTTCCCATTAGTGACCACATTTCTTATCGTATTATAATTATAAATTTAACGCTTGGCAGGGGATTCTCTCATCATCAAACTGAGACTCTAATGTGGCATGTCCGTATGCCAGCAACGTGGTGGCGCCAGATTTCCCAACGTGGGGGTCCAACTTCCCCGACGGGGGGCCAAATTCCCTACAAAGGCTCACCCTACCCCCAATGTCAAAACCTGCCTTTTTGATGTTTTAACTTTTGACATTTTTGTCTTGAAGAAAAAAAAAAGAAAATGAATACACCTTGTGTATAGCAATGGTTACTTTCAATAGCTTCCCACTCAAGCAACAGCCCTTATTAGTAGCAAGGGTCAGGTATTCCCAATCCTGCACAGGAAATACCTGGCACTGCGTCGTGAAAGCAACACCACTCTACCCAGAGCAAAAACAGTGATAGCGCAGAACGAGCGCATCCTCCCCAAACGAATTGAACTTAAGCTCTGCGGGACATTTCGAAGATGCCATCAGGCTGGTGTATCCTATCCTATATTCCACGATTTTTGGGGGGTTAGTCCTTAGGAGTGGGAGATGGTACCTGCATCTAAACTTGCGCGAGGAACTTGGCATTTACTATAGAAAGAATACGAGGCGCGCGAAGCGCGCCGAAAATTTCAGCTCCAATTTAGGAATTTTCACTATGACTAAGTTTCGGAAAATATACTGTCAGGCAAAAAGCCCTCGGGGGTGTGTACATTTTAGCGTATCCCCACCGGCTCCCGACGAGATGGGAAAAATTCCCCGACGGGGCCAGGCTACCCCGCCGGGGGCATGGCCCCCACCCCCCCGCCCCGCTTTGGCGCCCAACCCCCCTGGACAGCAACCTCACAAAATAACAAGTGGCAACATTTGCAAGACCTCCACAATGGGAAACTTCCCGTGCAATTCTTATAATATATTGCACATATCTTGCATTTGAAACATGTACATTTACATTTGTTTTTCCATTAGTTTCACTTGAGAATTTCTTTCACTGTTCGCCTTGTAAAGTCACCGTCCACAATGGCCGGTCTATCATTTGCCGGGTCTTGCGGGACTATGAATGCTTCCCTCAATATTCCCATTTCGGTTTTTGTGGTCACACTATTCCTATTCCTGTATTGGAGTGACCGTTTGTGCCATCACATAAACATTGCTTTGGGTGTACTATCTGATGACAACTGTATATATCCTCCTATTATCACCACCTACATCGTAATATATTGTTATGTGCTTTTTCCTGTTGATGTTTGTGTCTATTATCTGTAACCTTTACCTCGCCACGTCTCAGTGTATACCACTTCATGTTCTTCATCCTCCATGCAACCTGTTCCCAACAGCGGTGAATGTTACACCCCACAGAGTGGCATTGGTTTGGTGCCTGTGGCTGTTGTGGGTGGGAGAATAACCAGCACATAGTTATCAAACAGAGAGGTCTGGACTGTATACATAATGAGGGGTAAATATCCTGGGACTAATGTATCTTGTACTCAAGGACGTACTAGCACTTGCTATGTGTGTTGAGTGGTATGTGGCTTGAAGGCATCGAAATGGTAGAAATCAGGTCCTATTTAGGTAGTAAATCAAGGTCCTATTTAGGGACTGAATTATTCCCTGCATTTAAAGTTCCATTCAGCTTTTAATTACTTGAAAAATAACACAATGATAGTTCATGATGCCATCGTTTAAATAACCCTCATCTACAAAATAACTTCATCAAATTACAGCGCCACGCAAATCATTTCTATCTTGAGAAATGGTATCAGTCCCGCGAATTTCTAAGAAGGCCGCATTGCAACACCACCTAGCTTACTGGGCATATACTATAAGGAAATTGGACACGTGTTTTTAAATCACGAACCAGTGTTGGGGGAGGGGGGGGGGGTGGCAAGCGATATATTTTGACTGGCCCCATTTTGTTCTTTAGGAATGCAGGCATTTAGTATAGTGACTCACTATTTCACATTAATTAGTAAACCATAATTAGTGGTAAAACTCACCTCATGTGACTTTTACTATGATGACTATTTCCTTGTTGTCTTTAAGTGTTGTGACGAGTGACGGGACCATAACACAGAGGCCCTGGGACTAAGCTACCACTGACTTTGCGTCTGCGCTCTGCGCATCTGTCAGCATGTGAGAACATAAGTAATAAATCAGTGTCCTCACTTGGGGAAAATGTCAAGAAGCAGATGCATTCATGTTACACGCTCAGGATCAGTAGCCCCACCCCAGTTCTCAATTTTGGTGCGCCTTTCCTGTTCATATCGCGCAAACTTTGAGGACTGCATAAAAATCTGTAGTAAATCCTTGGCAAGCTTTCTCCATCGATGCACTATAGTGAGTTGGTAGTCGGTTTTTGCCTATACTGGCTCGCCACCGGCGTTTATTGGATTAAGTTTTCCGAAAAGCTTCTTCTGATGTGTGGTTGTTGCACAGGAATGTTATCCATATTTATAATGAATTAACAGTCTTACTTGGGGAATGCAGGGGGGTCAGGAACGGTTTGTTTAGAATAGAACTGAATGGAAGAGAAATGTTCCCATTGAAAGGGAAAGTCCAAATCACAGAGTAGTAAATCGATGGGTGCTGGTAGTAGTTACATACAACCCTATATTTCAGTGCGAATTAGTCTAATTTGGCAAAATTAATGCCAACATTCAAAGGTTGTTGAATTTTCCATGAAACTCTGTGGATCTGGTCCGCTTCGGTCCCTGAGATATTAAAAGTTAAAGAGAGTCACTGGAGGTCACTTATATCTAATTTGCCTGATGATGAATCAAATATTGAATAGTCCCTCACCTTGACACTTGCTTGACATGTTCAACAGCTCTCCCCACAATGAGTTTCAGGGTGGACTGGTCGCGGGTATAGTGTCATTTATATTTCCGGAAACCAGTCACCTTTCGCTGCTTTCAGATTCTGCTGTTATTTATCTGCGAACATGACTGCTCTCTTTCAACCTTATGAGAGCAGCTGGATGAAACAAACTAAGCCTTGATAGCAACAAACAACCTGCACTGATCGCGAAACAGGCAAGACCAACTTGTCCCTTGTGATTTATACCCAGGTTATTATCTTCTGCTCGTGGACGAGTTTTGGGTTAGTGTCCATCTGACTGTTTGGCCTAAGGTGCTTGAGTTTTATGGGCCCCTAGCTCGGCCGTGTTATGTGTAGGAATCCCAAGTATGAAGGTACTAGCAATAAATAGCCAGTGAGCGAGCTGCGCCGTACTGTATGTATGTACTTAGTGGATTATTTCTATACCACAACCAGCCGGCGGCCTGCTATGGAGCGAGTCTGTTGTATGGGCTCACAGAGCTCTGTCACACGAGTCTGCATGCAGCAGTTTCCAGTCAGGCATGTTACTCACTACAGCAGCCTCCTAAGTAGAATATATATATCAAGTTCAGTCATTCAATGTTAAAACCTTGTCATTGTCCGCGCAGGCTGTAAACACCGTAAATAACTTCTGATTGGAACACGCTCCGGTGGAAACAGAATAATTTATAAAGATACTGGTAACCTTGTGAAGACATGATATTGTGCTTGCTAGTTCTTTCTTGCATCCATCTTATATACGATTTGTGAAGGGCTCTCTCTGTGCAGTATGTCGTTCAATTATATACATGACCAGTGTGTTTTAGTTAATAATCAAGCGATTTAAATCAGATTTTTTAATTTTGGAATTGAGAAAATACTGCAGGCTTCATTGCAGGATTGAAGCCGGCTGCCCTGATACATGTAGGACGTAGAAACTCTGCGGCATCAGATTGTGCCTCCCCTGGTATATCCAACCATTTTTAATTCAAAACCAAGAGCCCGAGTATCTTTTTGTTATTCTACTCTGAATATTTCAATATTTTTTTATAGCATTGCGAGAACAGAAAAAGACCTACAACTCCATTGATCATCTTCAATTCGCCCAACACCACTCAAATAATGCATGTAACATAGTCATTGCATGCGGCTAAACAATTGGAAGTCGCTCCGACAAATTGGGGCCTTGTGTTTCTAGGTCCTACTTCCTCCTCCTCAATCTTCTACTGATTGTAACAAGGCCAGTTCACAGGTCCCTGATATTACAGTTTATGGCTTGGTACGTATATTCTCTCTCATAACCCAGCTTTAATTATTTTGCGAAGATTGTAGCCTATACAGTACACACCATGAACACAACTCAATGATTACTGTCCCCCGCACCGTGCCCAAAACTGCCTAGACCAGGGGCGTAGCGAAGGGTTGATGATTGAGGGGGTGTAGTTGTACTGTTGTTTTGGAGAGAGTGTTTTGCCGGCAGATCTGGCAAATAAATGGTTGACTGATAGGCGGGAGGGGTTAAGGGGGGGGTGTGTCCCCATCCCTTTTGAAAATTTTGGAATATTGACACATCCTCGATGCAATCTAATGCAACAGTGGCCTCCCTGGACTTCTAAACAAGCCCGATTTTACTGCAGCTCTGAGTAAAGTGAAGCAGACCACGACACCAATGTGCGAGAAGCGCGAAAAGTTGACTTTTCATGGTTTGCAATTGTTCAAAGTTTCGGCCATTCTAGACAATAGACATCTTCTTTCCACTTCTGCATTAGGATATATCTAACCAGATTTAACTTATTCCCTGTGCCCCAAAGTTGGGAGTTTCCTGCCTCGAATTTTTTCATTCTTTCATCTGGGAAGTTTTCTTAATTGTTTGCAACAAAATGGCTGGAATTTTCATGGATCTCTGGAATAGGACCAGAAACAAAACTTTTCAAGGGAATGTCAGGATCATGGAAGTAAACTGTCAAACGCTAACGCATTTATTCCCCCTTTTGCCAAACTGCCGACAGACTCGGCCACCCGTCCAATTAAACGACGGCGAGGGCCGTCAAAATAATGGGGGCTGGGCGTGTACCATTATCTTGCCGACTTAAGGGCCAAATTAGATGAGAGCCAAAGTCAAAATAAAAAAAAGGGGCCTGATATAGTCTGGCGTCCGTTTTTTTATTCCTTGACGAGTCAGAGGAAACCTAGCCGTCATGAAAGTGTGTGTGATGTATGTCTATAATGCTTGGCTTATGAACTCGACCCCACTGGAGAAATGAGCTATACTTGGTATGTGTGTTCCCCATGATGAGTACATGAACCCTATGGTTTTGGGTCAGGTCAGAGGTCATCGAGGGGTTCCCCAGAGAGAGGTCAGAGTCTGAAAAACCTTTGTGAACACGATGAGACCAGAATGGTTGGTCTGATCAAGGTCAAAATCTGGTGGTTGTAGCTTTCTATGGGGAAGTACAGAAACCCAGGTTCTTGGTAATAGTCGGGGGGTGAGTGAATTTTGTCAAAGAGATAGGAAAAATTGGTGGAGAGTTACTAATTTGGCCAATTTTGCTTTGGGAACATGATGAACTCCACACCAACTGGATGGATGAAGCTACTACTTGGTATGTGGTTCCCCCATGATGAGTACATGAACCCTCTTTGTTTTGGGGCTAGGTTTTCGAGGGTTCATCTGAGGGTCACAAGAGGTCAAAAAGTCTGAAACCTTGTGAACACGATAAGTCCAGAATGGTTGTTGATCTGATCGAGTCAAATTGGTGTGTAGCTTTTGATGGGAGTCCAGGAACCCTATTGTTTTTGGATAGGTTGGGGTGAATTTTGGTCTCAAAAAGAGAAAATTGGTGGAAAAAATGTTTGATGGAAAGACAATATTTGGCCAATTTGGGATTGTTGAACCACGATAACTCACCCCCACCTAGATGGATTGAAGATTCATACTTGGTAGGTTGTGTGTGTGTACCCCCTGATGAGTACATTGAACCCTATCATATTGGGGTCAGGTCGATGGTCAGCAGTGGTCACAGAGGTCAAAGTCGAAAATCCTTGAATAGGTGTGGAGCTATCTATCACGAGTATTTGCCTACGTAGCTTCTCACAATGAAGCTGGTACAAATCTTCCCATCTGTCCTCGAGTCTGGCCATAGGTTGTCAGGAAGAGTCAAGGAATCACTAAGCCTTTTGGCTTCTGGTCCTATTCTCTTTCCATTTTCCCTGGTATTCCCCTTCACTCCTTTACTTCCTTCTTTTCCCTTCCCCGCTTGCTTCTTTCCTCTTCTCCTCCTTTCCTCTTCTTTTCCCCTCTCTCTTTCCTCTTCATTCTTTCCTCTTTCCCTTTTTGCCGACAGACCAAAAATTTGCTGACGGCAACCAAATTATTGGGGGGTGTGACACCCCCCACGCCCCCCTCTCGCTTCGGCCCTGCCTAGAGCAAAATTTGCCTTGTGATATCAGGGGGGAACTGCAAGGATCTCCTATTATACAAAGTCAGTGCGAAACATTTTTGTAAAAAAAAAATTGTAGAAAATTTGTACGAACAAATCATAGGGGAATTCAGATCTCAAGACCTAAAAAATCACAGAATCCTAAAGAACAATCTCACCCATTTCGAAGTAATACTAATTTTCATCTTGCTGTTAACACAGCAAAAAATGCGGCATTTACTGTGCAAGGTCCATGGGCCGACTTCGCAATTCTCAAGATTCGATCCCTGGATATATCATAACGTATGCCCTCCCTACCATGGATATAGCCTTTCCGGTATTTAGTAATACTCCCTGTAGAATGTGTGTCCACTGACATTGGAGCATTCTTTCGACCCCTTGGCATACTGTTCACCCGGAGTTCGGATTTCTGACACTTGAGCAGTTTCTTGAGCAAATCCCGCTGGTAATCTACGTGACACGGTTACGTCATCCCACAAGACGATCAGTCCCCCGCAAGTCAGGGCCCCTCACGTTACGATGCTCCATCCGGCCCCACCTTACTTCCGCCCCCTCATAGACCGCCCCTCCCCGACCCCCGCCTCCTACTAGTGACCAATATCAGATCGATTCTCCTCTCACCTTTAGGTTTAATCGATACTGTTTAGGTGCCCCTGTAACCCTATGACTGGCAGGACGCATAACCACTTTTAACTCACCGCTGCTAACATCCGGGCAGGCCCCTTACAGCATGTGCAGTGTTTGTGTTTAGTCATTAATTGACTCGGGTAACATGGCATGGATGTAGTAACACTCCCTGGTATTAATATTTTCAGCAGCCTTTTTGACAGTCTTGACTCTGTGCTCGCCTGCCCCAACACGGGCGGCTGATTCGATGGATGGATTGGTGGTTATATTAATTTTTTTGTTTCCCAAATGTATGGGTGCTGGCCTCCCACCCCCGCGGGTGGAGACTGTAATGACAGCATGCAGTGGAGGTACGCAATGGTCATAACCCACAAACCCTCCCGCCCTGGCCCCACCCCCATTGTTGTTTGCATAATTTTAACACAAAAAACAAAAAAAACACTTATTTTACTGTTGAGTAGACGTTTTTTCTACACTGCCTTTTTATCAAATTTGTAACTCTTTCCTATAGCCTATAATAGCAAGGGAGGCATAAGGGAGGTAGGAGCTGTAATGTCCCACTCCCCCACCCCCTCCCCCACAGGACACAATCTCTGGTAACACTGGACAGAGTTTATAACTGTTCATCGGTAGTCAGTTTGCCTCCTGCCTGATATTGTTAGGACCATAGTGTCTCCAAGAAGAGTGTCATGTAACCGGTCTAACAATGGGCCTTGCGAGCTGTTTTCTTCTTTATAACCTTGTGCTGCTCGATATAACATCCTTTCATCTGTTTCAGGATTTATCAGAATCTCCATTATACACGGGCCAATCACTCATTTTTCGAACACTTCTAGAATATTTCAGCAATGTAACTGACAACTAGCTGTTACATCATCACACAGACTCATGGGATTTTCTATTTTTTTTACCCATTCAATGATTTGGTCCGTGACTCACTGTTGTAATGTTGCCTTGTGGTCCTCTCATTAGCGCAGCAAGTAAATGCCACAACCATTAGGTGTGCTGCATAGTTCTAAATTATTTAGATCGCCAGGCATGGGCCATGCTATGGGACATTTGATTGGCCCCGAACTGATATGTAAGGTTTATATATAATCATGAGATGTTACCGAAGACATGGATGAAGAAAGTTATGACTGGATGGTTTGTTTTGTGTAGCGTGGTGGCCCAAAGCCATCATGAGGGCTAAAATTGAGGGGCGCCAAGGAACAACAAGTGTCTGGACAAGAACAAGAAAATATATATAGCCTAACATACAAGGAGGAGGAGGTGGTTGAGGGTAGGAGGTGCAGGAATATGGGTTGGTTCTCCACTGCTGTAATAACCACCTGTAGTCTGTCTACCTGCTTGATAACAGCCTAACATAACATGGGAGTGGAGGAGGTGGTGTGAGGTGAGGTGCAGCACTAATGGGTGGGGCTCCCCTGTCTGTAATAAGACAATGTAGTCAGTCTCCTGCTGATATACAGCTTAAAATACCAATGGAGAGGAGGAGGTGGTGTGAGGGGAGAGTGAAGAACAAGGGTTCACTCTCCCCGCTGTAATGACCACTGTAGTCAGTCTCCCTGCTGATATACAGGCTTACACATTACAATGGAGAGGAAGGAGGAGGTGTGTGAGGTGAGAGTGAGATAGGGTTGGCTCTCCCCTGCTGTAATAACCACACGTAGTCTGTTCCTGCTTGATATACAGCTTAACATACACTGGAGAGGAGGAGGTGGTCGAGGTGAGGTGAGACTAATGGGTTGGATCTCCATGCTGTAAGGACCACCTGTAGTCAGTCTCCCTATGATATACAGCTTTAAACATACAATGAGAGGAGGAGGTGGTGTGAGGTGAGAGTGCAGACAAATGGGTTCACTCTCCACTGCTGTAATGACCACCTGTAGTCTGTCTGCCATGCTGATAAAGCCTAAACATACAATGGATAGGAGGAAGTGGTGTGAGGTGAGAGTGCAGACTAATGGAGTAACTCTTAGTTATTTCTCTGCAGTTTCAGGGAGGAGTGTCAGTGCCAAAATGTCAAGATGGGTCGGGATACACACCCCGCATCATGCCGTACTTAATGGACACTGGTAGGTTCTATGTTTGATCCCCTCACCTGTACGGGGGCATTGATTCTTTTGAGGTGCAGAGAGAGAGGGGGGGGGTGGGGCAGTTGCCCCCCCCCCCCCCCCCAAAATCGTCAAGAACGAGTGTGCCCTTGATCGTTAATTTCAAGGGTTGTACAGTACAGTGCAGGTAGCCCCCTAGTACTAGTACAAGTGTACTATATGCCTAGCAAAGATGGTTGGGAAAAGCACACAAAGTAGCTAGCAGGACTCTCAAATCAACAATTGAGTTAAGGGCTGAAGATTTTGAACAGTAAAAAAACAAACTACTTAGTTTCAAGTTATTAGTTATATTAGAATATTTGAGAAATTTGAGATTTCATTTTGTAAAGCCTTTGCCCCTTGAATACTCTTTCTGGTGGATTCCCTTAATCCATTGGGTATTAAACCACCTATAATCTATCTCATTAGCAACTTACCCCAAATGACTATTGCACACACCCAATGCCATGTGGGGTTTTCTGGGCAGTTCGCAAATGCGGGTAGGCCACCCCATCCGCCCTTCTCTTTTTGCCATGTAGTGTTCTAGTTCGTGAGCTTTCCGTTTCTAAGACTTCGCCCAAAAAGTCGTTCCTAGTAGCGTTTTAGCTCCAACCAGCTATGCTGGTTGAGATATTAGAAGCTGCACAGCAATCTATCTATCGATCCATCTATATTTATCTATCAGTGTGTCAACAATTGCCTTTTTAACCCCCAAACATAATTCTGTGAGGGATGTCAATCAAACTTGGACACAATATCCACTGACCCATGGGACAAGTTTGACCAGTAACGGTCAAGGTTCAAAGGTCATTAAAGGGGGCAGTTAGCCATTATGTGTAAAATTTCAAAACTGTATCTCCTCCTACAAAAACTTGGTGCCAGTGCTGATGTTGGTCAAAATGATGGTCCACAGCGTACCTTCGGGGTGGTTCAGGAATTTATCCAGGTCCCCAACTTGGGCCCCGGGGTCTATTTATGGAATTTCACACAGTGGTACTTGAAATTGCATTTCCCCCCACAAGCTTCAATTGATTACATGTAATGATCCTGGAGTAGGGGCCAGTGGGGGTGTCCGGGAATTTGGGGGCCCGGTTTGGGCCCTAAGGCCCATTTCCTCCGACAAGCTTCAATTGATTTTCTCAAAGTTACATGTATGCACTTGGGAAGAGGGCCATTGGGGTGTCTAGGAATTTTTTGGCCCAGGACCCAATTTGTGCCTAGGTGAGAGTCCCATTAAATTGAAATACTGCAAAATCTTGTAATCTCTTACAAATTTGTTGCACAGTGCTGATATGTTCAATCATAATGATGGTCTAATAGCATTAACCTTCAGAGCCTGAGAATTTAGGACCAAAGCCCAGTGTGGCCCGGTGCCCATTCATGTGGATGTTTATTGACTGCTAAGACACCATTTGGCCATATGAAGATTGAGGTCAGAAGTTGTACTAGGGCATAATAGACAATTGTTTGAAACTGCCAACTTGGCCTCATGATCTTGTGAACTCACCACATGATTGTACTTTGTCTTGGTACATTTGTGCAGTTGGAGCTACCGCACCGTTGGTGCTCTAGCTTCTGGCTCCTACCATCTTAATTACTTCGCGGGAATTGTGTCAAGCGTTTCGACACCTTTCGTTCAAGTATTTGATTCCGCAACGGCAAAAAGGAATTCTATGCGGTCACGCAAGTCTGTGTGTGTGTCCGGGTGTGTTGTGTGTGGTGTATGTGGTGGGACACATTTTGTACGGACGTATCTGGAGAACGCAAGCATGTATTAAGTTATATTCGGCATCGGTTCTTCTGTGGGTATGATCCCTATTTCTTCGTTGCCAGTCGGGGGTCACCAAAGGTTCAATGAGAGGCCAAAATTGAATATTAAAAAGGGCAATAACTCCTATAGCAAGGTCCTACATCGCTGACCTTGTGGGACTAGTTGCGATTGATGAGAGTATCATATTCAAAACATCCGGTGGTAATGGCATCCAAGGTCATCAACAGGTCAATTAGGGGTGGTCAAAAAACTAGTTTTTTGGCCATAAAATGGGAACCGAACACTGCCGAGGTTGGAAGGTGCGCCATTGTGATCATCGTTGACCCTATTCCGTGTGACCTTTGACCCCAAATTGGACTTACCATGTTGGGCCGAATCAAATTTTCGTGGCCATTTCGGATCTCAACAGGGACCTTCGATCGAAATGGACCATAACTGGAACCCATGTGACCTGTGTGCGGAGATATCAGAGTCAAAGTTTTTATTTGAAAATTAGTGCAGTTAGGTGTCCGTAGTGATGTGTCATCGGTGTTTTTTAGTGCCTATTTTAAAGTTCCAGGCAAGAAAATTGAAACAATGTCAATATTTGGCTATGGGACAGAGCTCTGTGTGCTAGACGAAAATAATCCCGCTTTAATCGGGCACTCGGTCTTCAAGTTACAAGGGGTCAAAGGTTGGTTTTGATACCTTTACTGCAATAACATCAGCAGTACACTTTGGGATACTTAATGCTTGTAGGATTGCGGGGGGGGTGGGGTGGGAGTTGCATCTCATCGAGAGTAACATTTTTCTTAAAAGTGTAATGTCATCAAAGGTCATTGAGGTCACTTATGGACAGAAACGAATATTTTGGAAACAATTACAGTGACCTTGCTTGCATTGTTGGAAAATTTCGGAAACCAGTATGTACGTCTGGAGAGAGAACATTTTTCAAAAACCATCAGGTCATCAAAGAGTCATCAAGGTACTTATGGGCATAAAAAACTGCCAAATAGGATATGTGTTCCTGCAACAACTTCCCGTGACCTTTCCTTATGTGATTATATCAGGGGACAGCGGTTGATCTATCTAGGGTAACATTTTCAGAAAAAGGGTCACATCATCCAAGGTCATTTTTAGAGGTCAAAAACTAGTTTGTTGGCCATAAAATTGAAACCAAATGTCTGCCGAGGTGGGGAGGTGCGCCAATGTGATTCACAGAAAATGGAAACTCAAAATTTGGATATGTGCAGAGTTGTGTGCTGAATCACGGACAAACTCCCCTTTTAATCGGGCACACGGTTCTCAAGTTACAAGGGGTCAAGCCAAGGTTGTTTTTCGGACCTTTTGCGAAATAGCATCGGCAGTATACTTTGGAATACATACTGCTTGTAAGACTGCGTGTATTTCATCGAGAGTAACAGTTTCCATAAAAAAACTGTCATGTCAGCAAAAGATATTGTTGTGGTCAACACAAGCATAATATGCCATAATTAATTACCGCGTTAATGAGTCGGTAGAATGTATGTGATTTCCTACTGCTCTTTCATAGTAATTTAGTGTTACCCTGCAATTCAATTTGACTACCCAGTCCGTGGTCCTTTAATATTGGCAGCAGTTTGATACAAATAAGCATTTATCACTTGGTCTGGACAGCTGCCTGAGTTAGTCTTCATTTGGCAATTGACCGGGATTACCCTTGTACTTATAATGGCAGCCAGCAATATTAACTAGGAAGGATAATGGCCTCCTGCACTGTGGGGCTGACCATGTCTGTCAAGACAGTGACTTCCCCCAGTGACCATTGTTTAGGTTGGCCTGGGTATAGCTCTGTCTCCTGTGGTTGTCTACCTATTTAAAATTTTGATAAGGGGCCAATAATTGAACTTCTGGAAACAGTCCAGCTAGTCCAGTTAACTTTCTGGGGCAACTTGCAAATTTGGCTAGGCCCAATAACTAAGAACAACATTTATCTGTTTATGTAATCGAG